>CM033641.1:168725285-168832205 GCA_019512145.1 Engystomops pustulosus
TTATTTTCGGGGGATGTCTTATTTTAGGGGAAACAGGGTAGATTCAGTATGTGTGTAGCGTGTTTTTATACTGTATGTAAGTGTATACACAGTGGGTGTATACTGTATGTAAAAGAATATGATGTGTGTATATAAACAGTTTGTATGCAACTTTGATGCATATTTGCTGTATGTATATACAGTATGAATTTGTAAAAAATGCATGTATTAGTGTATAAATGTATATATGAGTACATAAACTTGTGCATATGAGTGTATACCTATGTATGTGTGTACGAGTATATAAAAGTGAGTGTAGAATGTTATGTGTGTGTATTTAAGAGTATAAATGTGTGTGATTGTATAAACGTTTATGTATGTATGAATATTTTTAAAGGGGGAGGAGGGCCCCATGTAGAAATCTGCTATGGGGCCCCGACTCTCCTAGTTACGCCACTGCATGTAGGTAATCCACCTACGCGTTTCAGCTTGCTCTCAAGCCTTAGTCATGGTGTACCTAAGGCTTGGGTCACATTTATTAAAGTGTTTGCACAAGTTTTTGTCTGACTTGGCACTAGAAAGAACATGCAAACTGCTTGAAACATGTATTTATAAAGTGTCTCCGCCAGTTTTGTGTTGCGCCTGTTCAAAAAATATGCACCTAAAGAACAGTGTTAGTGCTTAGTCAGACCATGCTCCACAATTCTGCCTGCACCACAATCCTGCAGCATGAACAAAGTGCATTAAAAAAAAATGGTGCACACTTCCAGAGCAGTGCAGGGGTGCCAGATTCATGAAGACCGTGCACCACAATTCATTAATCTCTCACACACTGTACACTACAGGTAAACTGCACATAGTGTAGTTTGCAATGTTTTTGCTAAATGTTCATTATCTGGTTTTAGGACATCTGCTACAGTCCAGAAAATCCGAGGAAATTATTAAGACTGGTGTTTAGAACAGTCTTTAATTCCCCCCCCCCCCCCCCCCCCGCCTGGCCTCTTAGTGAATATTGGTGCAAACTCCAACAGTTCTGACCTGTAGACCATCGGAATTGGCTGAGTCTACTCTTCACCTGAACTCTGGCGGAGACTATAGTAAACGTGGCGGGCCTGGTGTTTGTACCCTTGCCCGCCATCCGCCCAACCTGAGCTTATTATGAATAATTTATAGGTCTATGGAGATTTGCAAATCATTGCATTCTATTTTATTATTATTTTATTAACATTTAGCCTCCACACTTTTGTAATTAGAGTCGCATTACAACATTTCTTGTGATCACCCTTACAGTTTGCAGTTTGTTGTATGGTTTTGTCGCAATCTTATTGGTTCATGTCTGTGCAGTTTTGGCACAGGGGGTCTACAAAAGCCCAGTGGTAGTCAGGTGAGTGATACGGCTGATGAATGTATATGTATAATTATAATAGAGAATACAATACATTTTCCTCACCCTTTCAACCTCAGAGATGTTACAGTACGGTGAAATTCGTGGCTATGTTACAGCGATAATTCGCCTAGAATAAACTAGATCACCAAGATAGCAATTTTTAGCCCTTTGCTTCAAGCACCCCTTTTCTGTTTGTAGCTATTGTTTTATCTACTGTAAACATACTCCCCTGCCCGTTCACTTTACCTCCCTCTTACTAAATGACATGCTTTAAAGGGTACTCATATTCTGGTAATAGGAGGTCTGGAAAGGCGGTGGTGTCTAAACTACTACCTCTCCGCTAGATGAAAGCGAGCATTCTGTTCTGATTGTACAGGAAATATAATATGACCATCATATAGCAGCAAGCAATGTTCTCTGCTACTAGCAGACTTGCTCAGTGTGACAAGGCACAACACAATGGAACTGGCTGCGGAGAACACCTGCAGTGTGAAATATAACCATGCTGTAAAGGGTTGAATCCTGCTTTTTTATAGGAGCCAGTTTTCTATGTTTCAATGATTATTACATGATAATTTTAGTATATATTAGGTCTCCAGGGAATGTAAACCTATCAACAAGCAGTGAATTGTGAACTAATCAACATAAAAAGCAGGTTTTCCCCAAATAGCTGACACCAAAGCCATGCTAGGTGACATATCTATGGTTTAGTCTATCCCTAGCAAACAATACAGTGTCCGAGACGGTTATTGATTTTCTATAGATTGATTTTATGTACTGGAAGTGCTACAGAGACTAAGGCTTAAAGAAGAAGTAGTAAGATGAAACATGTATAATATGCCTATTGGCAATATTCCGTGTGCATCTAGTCTGCTTGACTGCAAGTCTATATATTTGCCTGCAATGATGGTTTGAAATCTAGAATATGTGACTAAATATAAAATCATGTTCTTGTTGTGTTTAAAGTGTGCCTTGTCTTCTAACAAACTTTGCACTAGTCCAGAGTACAATGACAAGTACACACTTCTGTTTGTCTTTGTCTTGTAAGACATATTTCAGCCGAAATTTCAGAACATATTAGGAAGGAGTGAGGATGATGGGAGCCTTCTTCATAAGTCCTTAGGGTGCTGTCACACGTTGCGTTCTTTAAATGGACTGAAAACGCATGCTGAAAACGTCCATAACGTAACGTGTTTTTGTAAGCTTACCATCTATTGGCTGGTTTTAATCTGTTTCACAACTGCCTATGCTTCTATAAATGAAGATAAACAGGTTCAAATCAGGCAAACGCATGGTAAACATTCAAAAATTCATGCGTTTTTAAACGGACTGTAAACGCATTCTTTAAAACGGTCCAAGAAAGTGATGTGTGGCAGCACCCTTAAGGTGTCAGAAAGTGGTATAGAAATAGGAAGATCATAAAAAGGATACAAAATTAAGTCCTATGCATCCTATTGCATTAAATAATAGAATGGATAAGATATTAACATGATTTTAACACATTTTAGCAACCAGTACACCATATATGATGTACATTACAGCATCTAGAACAACATGATATATCTTTACCATAAACAGTGTTTCCTTCTATAAGGCCTTTGCCTCGTTCTCCCACAACCACTCCATCAGAATAGCCAAAGCATATCAAGTTACTTCTGAGAACTGGGTCACCACCTCTTCGAATGTCAACTCCACCCCACTGGTTTTCACGGATGACATTTTCTGTCAAAGACAAATTAATTAAAAAACAATTCATACAATATCCATAAAAAACACCCACATTTTTATGTATACAGGCAGTCCCCGGGTTACATACAAGATAGGGTCTGGAGGTTTGTTCTTAAGTTGAATTTGTATGTAAGTCGAAACTGTATATTTTATAATGGAAGTTCTAGACAATTTTTTTTCTTTTGCCCCAGTGACATTTGGAGTTTCAAAATTTTTGGTGTCATTGGACCAAGAATTATCAATAAAGCTTCATTACAGACACCTTACAGCTGATCATTGCAGTCTGGGACTATAGTAAAGCATCCAGAGAGCTTCACCAGAGGTCACATGGGGCAGAGGGGTCTGTCTGTAACTATGGGTTGTCTGTAAGTCGGGTGTCCTTAAGTAGGGGACCGCCTGTATATATCCTCCAAAGACACTAAGGAAATATTTATTGTATTTCTTTTTATGCATTTAGTTTTTTCCCCTTTCACTCATAATGTTGTTATATAATATTTTTGCACTTGTTCTACCATTTTGCCTGTAGATGAGATAAACTCATATATATGATTTTCTTTTCTTGCATCAAAGAATGTATATTATACTTACCGGCCACTTTATTAGGTACACCATGCTAGTAACGGGTTGGACCCCCTTTTGCCTTCAGAACTACCTCAATTCTTCGTGGCATAGATTCAACAAGGTGCTGGAGGGAGGGGAGGGGGAAGGGGAGGGGGGGAAGGGGGGAAGGGGGAAGAGGGGGGAGGGGGGAGGCGGAGGGGAGGAGGGAAAGGAGGGGGGTAGGGGGACAGGGGGAGGGGGGGGGAGAAGAGGGGGGGGGAGGGAGGGGGGGGGGAGGGGGGGGGGGGGGGGGGAAGGGGAGGGGGGGGGGAGGGGAGGAGGGGGGTCCCTTTATCCTTTCCATGTCCGTCTCACTAACAGCTAATCTTCTTCTATGCTTATTTCGGGGAGTACTAGATTTTCTAGCCTGCAATTGTACGGCTAAAGGTATTATCGGGGGATGTCCTTATTTAGGGAACAGGGTAATTAGTATGTGTAGCGTGTTTTTATGTAGTGTATACACAGTGGGTGTATACTGTTGTAAAAGAATATGATGTGTGTATATAAACAGTTTGTATGCACTTTGATGCATATTGCTGTATGTATATACGTATGAATTGTAAAAAACTGTATTGTGTATAATGTATATATGAGTACATAAACTTGTGCATAAGTGTATACCTATGTGTGTGTGCGAGTATATAAAGATGGTGTAGAATGTTATGTGTGTGTGTATTTAAGAGTATAAATGTGTGTGATTGTATAAACGTTTATGTATGTATGAATATTTTTAAGGGGGAGGAGGGCCCATGTAGAATCGCTATGGGGGCCCCGACTCTCCTAGTTACGCCACTGCATGTAGGTAATCCACCTACGCGTTTCAGCTTGCTCTCAAGCCTTAGTCATGGTGTACCTAAGGCTTGGGTCACATTTATTAAAGTGTTTTGCACAAGTTTTGTCTGACTTCACTAGAAAGAACATGCAAACTGCTTGAAACATGTATTTATAAAGTGTCTCCGCCAGTTTTGTGTTGCGCCGTTCAAAAAATATGCACCTAAAGAACAGTGTTAGTGCTTAGTCAGACCATTGCTCCACATTCTTGCCTGCACCACAACCTGCAGCATGAACAAAGTGCATTTAAAAAAAAATGGTGCACACTTCCAGCAGCAGTGCAGGGGTGCCAGATTCATGAGACCGTGCACCACAATTCATTAATCTCTCACACACTGTACACTACAGGTAAACTGCACATAGTGTAGTTTGCAATGTTTTTGCAAGATACTGGTGATTGCTACAGAACAGTGTTAAACAGTCTTTAATTCCCCCCCCCCCCCCCCCCCTGGCCTCTTAGTGAATATTGGTGGCAAACTCCAACAGTTCTGACCTGTAGACCATCGGAATTGGCTGAGTCTACTCTTCACCTGAACTCTGGCGGAGACTATAGTAAACGGTGCGGGGGCCTGGTTGTTTGTACCCTTGCCCGCATCCGCCCAACCTGAGCTTATTATGAATTTTATAGGTCTATGGAGATTTGCAAATCATTGCATTCTATTTTATTATTATTTTATTAACTTTAGCCTCCACACTTTTGTAATTAGAGTCGCATTACAACATTTCTTGTGATCACCCTTACAGTTTGCAGTTTGTTGTATGGTTTTGTCGCAATCTTATTGGTTCAGTGTCTGGCAGTTTTGGCACAGGGGGTCTACAAAAGCCCAGTGGTAGTCAGAGTGGGATACGGTGATGAATGTATATGTATAATTATAATAGAGAATACAATACATTTTCCTCACCCTTTCAACCTCAGAGATGTTACAGTACGGTGAAAATTCGTGGCTATTACAGCGATTAATTCGCCTAGAAATAAACTAGATCACCAAGATAGCAATTTTTAGCCCTTTGCTTCAAGCACCCCTTTTCTGTTTGTAGCTATTGTTTTATCTACTGTAAACATACTCCCCTGCCCGTTCACTTTACCTCCCTCTTACTAAATGACATGCTTTAAAGGGTACTCATATTCTGGTAATAGGAGGTCTGGAAAGGCGGGTGGTGTCTAAACTACTACCTCTCCGCTAGATGAAAGCGAGATTCTGTTCTGATTGTACAGGAAATATAATATGACCATCATATAGCAGCAAGCAATGTTCTCTGCTACTAGCAGACTTGCTCAGTGTGACAAGGCACAACACAATGGAACTGGCTGCGGAGAACACCTGCAGTTGTGAAATATACCATGCTGTAAAGGGTTGAATCCTGCTTTTTTATAGGAGCCAGTTTTCTATGTTTTCAATGATTATTACATGATAATTTTAGTATATATTAGGTCTCCAGGGAATGTAAACCTATCAACAAGCAGTGAATTGTGAACAATCAACATAAAAAGCAGGTTTCCCCACAATAGCTGACACCAAAGCCATGCTAGGTGACATATCTATGGTTTAGTCTATCCCTAGCAAACAATACAGTGTCCGAGACGGTTATTGATTTTCTATAGATTGATTTTATGTACTGGAAGTGCTACAAGAGACTAAGGCTTAAAGAAGAAGTAGTAAGATGAAACATGTAATATATGCCTATTGGCAATATTCCGTGTGCATCTAGTCTGCTTGACTGCAAGTCTATATTTTGCCTGCAATGATGGTTTGAAATCTGAATATGTGACTAAATATAAAATCATGTTCTTGTTGTGTTTAAAAGTGTGCCTTGTCTTCTAACAACTTTGCACTAGTCCGAGTACAATGACAAGTACACACTTCTGTTTGTCTTTGTCTTGTAAGACATATTTCAGCCGAAATTTCAGAACATATTAGGAAGGAGTGAGGATGGATGGGAGCCTTCTTCATAAGTCCTTAGGGTGCTGTCTTCACACGTTGCGTTCTTTAAATGGACTGAAAACGCATGCTGAAAACGTCCATAAGAACGTAGTGTTTTTGTAAGCTTACCATCTATTGGCTGGTTTAAATCTGTTTACAACAACTGCCTATGCTTCTATAAATGAAGATAAACAGGTTCAAATCAGGCAAACGCATGGTAAACATTCAAAAATTCATGCGTTTTTAAACGGACTGTAAACGCATTCTTTAAAACGTCCAAGAAAGTGATGTGTGGCACACCCTTAGGTGTCAGAAGTGGTATATAGATAGAAGATCATAAAAGGATACAAAATTAAGTCCTATGCATCCTATTGCATTAAATAATAGAATGGATAAGATATTACATGATTTAATAACACATTTTAAGCACCCAGTACACCATATATGATGTACATTACATCACTAGAACACATGATATATCTTTACCATAAACAGTGTTTCCTTCTATAAGGTCATAGCTTTGCCTCGTTCCTCTCTCCACAACCACTCCATCAAATAGCCAAAGCATATCAAGTTACTTCTGAGGAACTGGTCACCACCTCTTCGAATGTCAACTACTCACCCCACTGGTTTTCACGGATGACATTTTCTGTCAAAGACAAATTAATTAAAAAACAATTCATATCTATTCCATAAAAAAACCCCCACATTGTTATGTATTATATCCTCCAAAGACACTAAGGAAATATTTATTGTAATTTCTTTTTAGTGCATTTGTTTTTTCCCCTTTCACTCATAATGTTGTTATATATATTTTGCACTTGTCTACCATTTTGCCTGTAGATGAGATATAACTCATATATATGATTTTTCTTTCTTGCTCAAAGAATGTATATTATCATTACACGGCCCACTTTATTAGGTACACCATGCTAGTAACGGGTTGGACCCCCTTTTGCCTTCAGAACTACCTCAATTCTTCGTGGCATAGATTCAACAAGGTGCTGGGAGCATTCCTCAGAGATTTTGGTCCATATTGACATTATGGCATCACACAGTTGCCGCAGATTTGTCGGCTGCACATCCATGATGCGAATCTCCCGTTCCACCACATCCCAAGATGCTCTATTGGATTGAGATTGGTGACTGTGGAGGCCATTTGAGTACAGTGAGCTCATTGTCATGTTCAAGAAACCAGTCTGAGTATGATTCCAGCTTTATGACATGGCGCATTATCTCGCTGAAAGTAGCCATCAGATGTTGGGTACATTGTGGTCATAAAGGGATGGACATGGTCAGCAACAATAGCTAGGTAGGCTTTGGCGTTGCAACGATGCTCAATTGGTACCAAGGGGCCCAAAGAGTGCCAAGAAAATATTCCCACACCATGAACAACCACCACCAGCGACCGTTGATACAAGGCAGGATGGATCCATGCTTTCATGTTGTTGACGCCAAATTCTGACCCTTCCATCCGAATGTCGCAGCAGAATCGAGACTCATCAGATCAGGCAACGTTTTTCCAATCTTCTACTGTCCGATTTCGATGAGCTTGTGCAAATTGTAGCCTCAGTTTCCTATTCTTAGCTGAAAGGATGGCACCCGGTGTGGTCTTCTGTGCTGTAGACCCATCTGCCTCAAAGTTCGACGTACTGTGCATTCAGAGATGCTCTTCTCGCTACCTTGGTTGTAACGGGTGGCGATTTGAGTCACTGTTCCTTTCTATCAGCTCGAACCAGTCTGCCCATCTCCTCTGACCTCTGGCATCAACAAGGCATTTCCGCCCACAGAACTGCCGCTCATGGATGTTTTTTTCTTTTCGGTTCGACAACCATCTCTAGGGTTTACAGAGAATGGTCCGAAAAAGAAAAAAAAAAAAAGTGAGCGGCAGTTCTGTGGGCGGAAATGCCTTGTTGATGCCAGAGGTCAGAGGAGAATGGGCAGACTGGTTCGAGCTGATAGAAAGGAA
This sequence comes from Engystomops pustulosus, assembly GCA_019512145.1. Classification (NCBI taxonomy): domain Eukaryota; kingdom Metazoa; phylum Chordata; class Amphibia; order Anura; family Leptodactylidae; genus Engystomops; species Engystomops pustulosus. The sequence goes on from CM033641.1 coordinate 168,733,702, forward strand.
CAGTGACTCAAATCGCCACCCGTTACAACCAAGGTAGGCAGAAGAGCATCTCTGAACGCACAGTACATCGAACTTTGAGGCAGATGGGCTACAGCAGCAGAAGACCACACACACCGGGTGCCACTCCTTTCTCACTAAGAATAGGAAACTGAGGCTACAATTTGCACAAGCTCATCGAAATTGGACGTAGAAATATTGGAAAAACGTTGCCGATCTGATAGTCTCGATTTCTGCTGCGACATTCGATGGAAGGGTCAGAATTTGGCGTCAACAACATGAAAGCATGGATCCATCCTGCCTTGTATCAACGGTTCAGGCTGTGTGGTGTCATGGGTGTGGGGATATTTTCTTGGCACTCTTTGGGCCCCTTGGTCCAATTGAGCATCGTTGCAACGCCACAGCCTACCTGAGTATTGTTGCTGACCATGTCCATCCCTTTATGACCACCAATTGTACCCAACATCTGATGGTACTTATCTTCAGCAGATAATGCGCCATGTCATAAAGCTGGAATCATCTCAGACTGGTTTCTTGAACATGACAATGAGCTCACTGTACTCAAATGACCTCCACAGTCACCAGATCTCAATCCAATAGAGCATCTTTGGGATGTTCTTTTTTCATAAGTTTCCTAAATCGTATTTTCTCCTGGTCTGTTTTATCTCCGCATATACCCTTTCCACCGAGCCATTTTCAACCTTATGACTGCCGTGTGCCTATTGCAGCCATATATATGTCCCCGACAAACAACATATTTAAAATATCTAAATGTCGTATTAGTTGAAAATAGAATCGCGAGTCTTGATCATTTGAGAAAATCCCCCCACAACTACATTGCCTCATATAGAATTAGGACAGTTTTTAGAACATTTGAAGTCATATGGGAACGGTCCCCCACACAGACAATATGCTCCACACATAGCCAAAATATGGAACGGTGCCCCCCACACACGATAGCCAATATGGAACGGGTGCCCCCAATCTAGTCATAATCCCTGCAAATTGTTCACAGAAAGCTAATAGTCACATTTTGCCACCAGCACAGACTAATAGTCACAGCAGCTAATAGTCACATTTTGCCACCAAAGACTATAGTCACAGCCATCCACAGTATCAATAACACAGAACCCCCCCCTTCTGCCTCACTGTAAGCCAAGTCACAATGCATGCTTCCAGTAGCCAGAAGTCCCCCAGTGCCTGCCCCAGTATTCACAGTAATGGCAATTTTAGCCCACCAAATGCCACCAGTAGTCGAGTGTTGTCACCAGTAGTAGCCAACCGTCAGAGAGACACCCCCCACTGCAGCTGTATAAATAGGTCACAGGGGAAACAAGTCACCTTTGAATCAGCGCAGGGTGACTCGTCATCAGAGAGCAGGGGAGGGTAGGAGTGGTCATCACCAAACCTACTTCGCCCTGGTTTGTAGAGCTGGTAATATTCTAATAACGAACTTGCACAAGCCAGGGCGGACCGTTCAGATCTCACCCCTGCATGGTAGGGAATGTGTAAAATTATAGAATCAGTTTGTAGTGTAATGGCTGTAGTCCGTGCCTCAATTTTTGGGAGTGTACCATCTTTTGATCACTTTTTATTGAATTTTTTAATATTTTTTTTCAAATTCAAAAAAGTGCCCTTTTTTACTTTGGGCACGTTTTAAACACAGTGAAAAAACCGTTATTATATTTTGATCAGGCATTTTCGGACGCGCGATACCTAATGTGCCTATGATTGTGTACTGTTTTTATTTCTATTGTTCTAGGAAGGGGACTACAGTATGGCAGTACATGGGGATTTTCCACCGCATTCATTAAAATGTGCAAATCGCACATTGTAATGAACCAGTTTAAATGAGAACCGCCTCGGTCTTTGGAAGACCCGAGGCTGTCATGGCACGCCGTGATTGGTGCTAGCATATTGCAGCAAAGACTCACATTTTGAGCCCTCTCCATGTACTTGCACCTGACTTTTTTTAACAGACTGAATAACACCACATCACCCTAAGACACTGATGGCGAACCTTTTAAGGACCAAGTGCTCCATTTACAACCAAACCCATTATTTAAATGCAAAGTGCCAACATGGCAGCTTTTAATTGTATCTGTGTCTTAAGGACACCAATACAGTTGAACAAAATATGACAAATTCTGATTATCATTGTGACATTTTCACTAACAGGAAGAATTGCGGGGCCCAGAGCAGGAGCTCCAATAATAATGCAGCCCTGTATGCACCTCCTTCTCCTCCTGCACTAAGGGTGTGTGTAGCTTTAAAATAGCACTGATCAGAGCACATCTCCTGGTTGGACAGAGACTGCAGGAGGAGGTTTTGAGACCTGGCAAACTCTGTGCCGGGTGGATAGTCTCGGTGCCCACAGTGAGTGCTCCGAGTGCCACCTATGGCACCCGTGCCATAGGTTCGCCTCCACTGCCCTAAGACATTGACCCACACCAAAGTGAAAGTGGACCGACCGTTAGTCCTTGAAGGGGGTTGTCTTATATAACTAATAATTTCCAATTCACAGGTTAGGTGATAGGTGTCTGAATGGAGGTCCCCACTGGTGTGACTATATTTGAGTTCAGCAAAGTTTATGGGACTGGCAAAAAAGTGGAAAGAAGTTGGCTATACTGAATGGATGTATGGCAGTCACTAGGAACATGGGATTGTCTCGGATGCCAAATTCCCAAAGCCTTTTTCTATCTGATCCTATGTACTAATTTTGAGGATATTGATGTTGGATTGATCATATATTTTCCATATGTAGGATACTTTCATAGATCGTTTTATGCTTTACTTATCCATGTTAAAAGATGAAGTAAAAACTATTAACTTGTTCCAGACAGCTCTGTTAATTACATCTATTTGTAGTTCGGCGTTCATAACGTGGATGTAACGTAACATATGCATTGTGCAGATAACTGAAGAACTCATTCCAAATACACTCATCTTCTTCTTGCTTTATATTCTTAGCTTCGATAGATAACTTTCCCCAATATCTATATTCTTATTAACACAGCTTTGGAGCTGGTGACAATGTACAAGTTCAGCAGCTAACTGGATTTCATGGGAAATTTGATCCTCCATCTTAGGATAATTGCTTTTCTAAATGAGATGCCAATTCCTGTACTCAGGGCGAAGCTCCCATTACATCTGTAAGAATCTTTCACGTCTATTAGCCGCAGCAAGGAATTTATCCTAAGCCCTCGAATGACATGTGTGATGTCTAAGTCTCTTGTTAGCAAGGCTTATTGTTTAGACACGATTCATGCCAGCACTTCTGATCTAGCAGCCTTGACTGCATTCTCCAAAACAAGCTATACTTAAAATGGAGCAAATTACTGGGACAGCGAGCACATATTCTCTAGAGAAGACGGCCCAACACAACACAGGACAACTAGCACTCATAACAAGGAGAGACAGCCCTGGTGCTTGATACTCTTCCCATTCCATAGATTGCAACGAGATTTACTTTAGCAGAAGTAGGTCAGTGACAATATTCAGCTGGATACTTTTCTCAAACCCTCTGACTTTCTTCTCTTCTGAATATATTCATAAAGGACAGATGGAAGAAAATTGTAGTTTTTCACAAAAAAAAAAAATGTTTCTGCACAACTCAATTACATACAACAATTTTCTCAGGTTCATAGAAATTGGGAACATTAGTTCCATTAGAAGGAAATCTACCATGAAACATTTTAAACATTATTCTACTGAACCCAAAGCGCTATTGGGGCAGTTCCCAGAGCCCCTCCAAGCTGCAGATCAGCTGTTACACTGTTTCACATTCACCTCCCTCCACTATTCTCCTGCTCCTGGTTTACCCATGCTTGATTTTGATAGTAGATGTGCATTAAGTGATATATACTATTGTGCTATGGATACACAAAAGCTAACATTTTCTAACTGAACAACTAATCCTTTTATTATTAGGCCAATCGTGGCAGCAGCAATTAAAAGGCCCAATATCACAAAACTTTAGCAGGGTAAACCCCAAAAGGGTTCATGTAAATAGTATGTTTCTGTAAAAACATAAAAACCACAACTTTTGTATTTTTGAGTGCTGTAACTGTATGTGATTTGATAAGGTAAGGTGTTCGTTTTCATTACCCATGAGAGACCCTAAAGGGGCATGTCTTATGGCAAAAATGTCAGTGTGCAGAAAAATTAAATTGGTTCACCAAATTGTGGGGCCTGTAAACTAGACCAACTAATAGGTGTTGTAAGTACTCACAGTCTTAAAACACAAGATCAGAAACGGGGATAAATCTGGCACAAGCAGAAGATTGTCTAGTTCTACCATATACACTGGTCTAATGTGCAACGCTTTGATAAATTGTCATGGTTATTTATGACGTAGCCAATGGTAGATTATAAATAGTGTTTTGTGAAGAATATAAGTGCAGTTGCGGTTTAGGTGTCAGTAAATAACGCCTTGTTTACCTTTTTTCTTCGAAGACCAAGACAATCAGGTCCTAGCAGGGAAGCTGAAAGCAAAACATTTCCAAGATACACAGCCCTACTCACACGGAAGTCCCCTAGAATAACTTCATGAAGGAGTTATTGCCTTCTATGTATATATATATATCTACTCTGTAGTTCAGAGCCTAACGAGAGGGACGAATGCCCACCAAGGGTCTCAGTCTGTCCTAGGGCCCTTAGGAGATCTCCAGAAATACTATTAAGCTTGGTGTCCAAACGCTGCGAACTGCGTGTTATGGAGTTCTGACCTAGGTGGAAAAGGTCCAAGATTCAACCCAGAGGTAAGGGTTGCCCCCACGGGAAGGCAGCGTGTTCACAAATGAGCTTAAATCTTTGGAGACATGTGGGTCTTTTGTTTTGGGGGAGAGTTTACATGAACCATTGCACTGTAACTATTTCCTCCCCCCATTTCACAGTGGTTCAGCCTACACAATAGCCATGGCTCTGGCTTGTGGTGTAATGAATCATGCAGATGAAAAGGTCTGGAAAGTAGCCTGTTACAAAAGCAATGCGCATGATACCAGACCACATGCTAGCATCATAGGCTATGTGTAACTACTTACTTTGCACAAAGTACACAACTTTACGGTGTAAACAAAGATTGTATCAAAATAGAGAAAACACCTCTGAAACAGAACTTGGAAACCGTCTTTGTCTTCATACCATCAAAGGATCATTGTGGATGCAATCATGGATTTTCTTTTTGTTAGTATTTCACTTTGCTTTGAGGAGGATTTTTCACTTCTCATTGCTATTGTAAGGTTAGTACATGATATTGACAAACCATATGGCTGTCCATATATAGATATAGAAGGATATAGGAGGGGAAGAGATATAGGAGGGAAGGGATTTAGAGAGGGATATTTACATATTATATATATAACTCTTATACAACACACTCACTCACGGCCACTTTATTAGGTAAACCTGTCCAACTGTTCGTTTAACACTTAATTTCTAATCAGCCAATCACATGGCGGCAACTCAGTGCATTAAGGCATTAGACATGGTTAAGACAATCTCCTGCAGTTCAAACCGAGCATCAGTATGGGGAAGAAAGGTGATTTGAGTGCCTTTAAACGTGGCATGATTGTTTGGTGCCAGAAGGGCTGGTCTGAGTATTTCAGAAACTGCTGGGATTTTCACGCACAACCATCTCTAGGGTTTACAGAGAATGGTCCGAAAAAGAAAAACATCCAGTGAGCGGCAGTTCTGTGGGCGGAAATGCCTTGTTGATGCCAGAGGTCAGAGGAGAATGGCAGACTGGTTCGAGCTGATAGAAGGCAACAGTGACTCAAATCGCCACCCCGTTACAACCAAGGTAGGCAGAGAGCATCTCTGAATGCCACAGTACGTCGAACTTGAGGCAGATGGGCTACAGCAGCGAAGACCACACCGGGTGCCACTCCTTTCTCACTAAGAATAGGAAACTGAGGCTACAATTTGCACAAGCTCATCGAAATTGGACCGTAGAAAGATGGAAAAACGTTGCCGGATCTGATTAGTCTCGATTTCTGCTGCGACATTCGGATGGAAGGGTCAGAATTTGGCGTCAACAACATGAAAGCATGGATCCATCCTGCCTTGTATCAACGGTTCAGGCTGTGTGGTGTCATGGGTGTGGGGATATTTTCTTGGCACTCTTTGGGCCCCTTGGTAACCAATTGAGCATCGTTGCAACGCCACAGCCTACCTGAGTATTGTTTGCTGACCATGTCCATCCCTTTATGACCACAATTGTACCCAACATCTGATGGTACTTATCTCTCAGCAGATAATGCGCCATGTCATAAAGCTGGAATCATCTCAGACTGGTTTCTTGAACATGACAATGAGCTCACTGTACTCAATGACCTCCACAGTCCCCAGATCTCAATCCAATAGAGCATCTTTGGGATGTGGTGGAACGGGAGATTCGCATCATGGATGTAGCGAGCCGAAAACTGGCGCAACTGTGTGATGCTATCATGTCAATATGGACCAAAATCTCTGAGGGAATGTCTTGACCATTCTCTGTAAACCCTAGAGATGGTTGTGCGTGAAAATCCCAGCAGTTTCTGAAATACTCAGACCAGCCCTTCTGGCACCAACAATCATGCCACGTTTAAAGGCACTCAAATCACCTTTCTTCCCCATACTGATGCTCGGTTTGAACTGCAGGAGATTGTCTTAACCATGTCTACATGCCTTAATGCACTGAGTTGCCGCCATGTGATTGGCTGATTAGAAATTAAGTGTTAACGAACAGTTGGACAGGTTTACCTAATAAAGTGGCCGGTGAGTGTGTGTATATATATGTATATATATATATATGTAAATATCCCTCTCTAAATCCCTTTCCCTCTCTCTATATCTCTCTCCCTCTCTATATCCTTCTATATCTATATATGGACAGCCAATATGGTTTGTCAATATCATGTACTAACCTTACAATAGACAATGAGAAGTGAAAAATCCTCCTCAAAGCAAAGTGAAATACTAACAAAAAGAAAATCCATGATTGCATCCACAATGATCCTTTGATGGTATGAAGACAAAGACGGTTTCCAAGTTCTGTTTCAGAGGTGTTTTCTCTATTTTGATACCATCTTTGTTTACACCGTAAAGTTTTGTGTACTTTGTGCAAAGTAGTGATACATAGCCTATGATGCTAGCATGTGGTCTGTTATCCATGCATGACCATTGCTTGTAACAGGCTACTTTCCAGACCTTTTCATCTGCATGATTCATTACACCACAAGCCAGAGCCATGGCTATTGTGTAGGGCTGAACCACTGTGAAATGGGGGAAATAGTTACAGTGCAATGGTTCATGTAAACTCTCCCCCAAAACAAAAGACCCACATGTCTCCAAAGATTTAAGCTCATTTGTTGAACACGCCTTGCCTTCCCGTGGGGCAACCCTTACCTCTGGGTTGAATCTCTGGACCTTTTCACACCTAGGTCAGAACTCCATAACAGCAGTTCGCAGCTTGTTTGGACACCAAGCTTCTAATAGTATTTCTGAGTATCTCCCTAAGGGCCCTAGGACAGACTGAGACCCTTGGTGGGCATTCGTCCCTCTCGTTAGGCTCCTGAACTACAGTAGATATATATATATACATAGAAGGCACCATAACTCCTTCATGAAGTTATTTCTAGGGGACTTCCGGTGAAGTAGGGCTGTGTATCTTGGAAATGTTTTGCTTTCAGCTTCCCTGCTAGGACCTGATGTCTTGGTCTTCAGAAAAAAGGTAAACAAGGCGTTATTTCCTGACCTAACCAGCAACTGCACTTATATTCTTCACAAAACACTATTTATAATCTATCCATTGGCTACGTCATAAATAACCATGACAATTTATCAAAGCGTTGCACATTAGACCAGTGTATATGGTAGAACTAGACAATCTTCTGCTGTGCCAGATTTATCCCCGTTTCTGATCTTGTGTTGTTTAAGACTGTTGAGTACTTTACAACACCTATTAGTTGGTCTAGTTTACAGCCCCACAATTTGGTGAACCAATTTAATTTTTCTGCACACTGACTTTTTGCCATAAGACATGCCCCTTTTAGGGTCTCTCATGGGTAATGAAAACGACACCTTACCTTATCAAATCACATACAGTTACAGCACTCAAAAAATACAAAAGTTGTGGTTTTATGTTTTTACAGAAACATACTATTTACATGACCCTTTTGGGGTATTGTACCCTGCTAAAGTTTTGTGATATTGGGCCTTTTAATTGCTGCTGCCACGATTGGCCTAATACTAAAAGGATTAGTTTTGTTCAGTTAGAAAATGTTAGCTTTTGTGTATCTCCATAGCACATAGTATATATCACTTAATGCACATCTACTATCAAAATCAAGCATGGGTAAACCAGGAGCAGGAGAATAGGGGAGGGTGAAACAGTGTAACAGCCTGATCTGCAGCTTGGAGGGGCTCTGGGAACTGCCCCAATAGCGCTTTGGGTTCAGTAGAATAATGTTAAAATGTTTTCATGGTAGATTTCCTTCTAATGGAACTAATGTTCCAAATTTCTATGAACCTGAGAAAAATTGTGTAATGAGTTTGTGCAGGAAACATTTTTTTATTTTTGTGAAAACTACAATTTTCTTCCATCTGTCCTTTATGAATATATTCAGAAGAGAAGAAAGTTCCAGAGGGCTTTGAGAAAAGTATCCAGCTGAATATGTCACTGACCTACTTACTGCTAAAGTAAATCTGTAGCAATCTATGGAATGGGAAGCAGGTATCAAGCCACCAGGGCTGTCTCTCCTTGTTATGAGTTGCTAGTTGTGCCTGTGCTGTTGGTGCCGTCTTCTCTAGAGACAATATGTGCTCGCTGTCCCAGTAATTTGCTCCATTTTAAGTATAGCTTGTTTTTGGAGAATGCAGTCAAGGCTGCTAGATCAGAAGTGCTTGCATGAATCTGTCTACAACAATAAAGCCTTGCTAACAAGAGACTTAGACATCACACATGTCATTCGAGGGCTTAGGATAAATTCCTGTGCTGCGGCTACTCAGACGTGAAGAATTCTTACAGATGTAATGGGAGCTTCGCCCTGAGTACAGGAATTGGCATCTCATTTAGAAAAGCAATTATCCTAAGATGGAGGATCAAATTTCCCATGAAATCCAGTTAGCTGCTGAACTTGTACATTGTCACCAGCTCAAAGCTGCTGTTAATAAGAATATAGATATTGGGGAAAGTTATTCTATCGAAGCTAAGAATAAAGCAAGAAGCAGTGTATTTTGGAATGAGTTCTCTCAGTTATCTGCACAATGCATATTGTTACGTTACTCCACGTTATGAACGCCGAACTACAAATAGATGTAATTAACAGAGCTGTCTGGAACAAGTTAATAGTTTTTACTTTCATCTTTTAACATGGATAAGTAAAGCATAAACGATCTATGAAAGTATCCATCATATATGGAAAATATATGATCATCCAACATCAATCTATCCTCAAAATTAGTACATAGGATCAGATAGGAAAAAGGCTTTGGGAACTTTGGCATCCGAGACAATCCCATGTTCCTAGTGACTGCCATACATCCATTCAGTATAGCCAACTTCTTTCCACTTTTTTTGCCAGTCCCATAAACTTTGCTGAACTCAAATATAGTCACACCAGTGGGACCTCCATTCAGACACCTATCACCTAACCTGTGAATTGGAAATTATTAGTTACTATAAGACAACCCCTTCAAGGACTTAAACGGTCGTCCACTTTCACTTTGGTGTGGGTCAATGTCTTAGGGCAGTGGAGGCGAACCTATGGCACGGGTGCCAGAGGTGGCACTCGGAGCACTCACTGTGGGCACCGAGACTATCACCCCGGCACAGAGTTTGCCAGGTCTCAAAACCTCCTCCTGCAGTCTCTGTCCAACCAGGATGTGCTCTGATCAGTGCTATTTTAAAGCTACACACCCTTAGCTGCAGGAGGAGCAAGGAGGTGCATACAGGGCTGCATTATTATTGGAGCTCCTGCTCTGGGCCCCGCAATTCTTCCTGTTTAGTGAAAATGTCACAATGATAATCAGAATTTGTCATATTTTGTTCAACTGTATTGGTGTCCTTAAGACACAGATACAATTAAAAGCTGCCATGTTGGCACTTTGCATTTAAATAAGTGGGTTTGGTTGTAAATGGAGCACTTGGTCTCTAAAAGGTTCGCCATCAGTGTCTTAGGGTGATGTGGTGTTATTTCAGTCTGTTTAAAAACGTCAGGTGCAAGTACATGGAGAGGGCTCAAACTGTGAGTCTTTGCTGCAATATGCTAGCACCAATCACGGGTCGCCATGACAGCCTCGGGTCTTCCAAAGACCCGAGGCGGTCTCATTTTAACTGGTTCATTACAATGTGCGATTTGCACATTTTAATGAATGCGGTGGAAAATCCCCATGTACTGCCATACTGTAGTCCCCTTTCCCTAGAACAAATATGAATAAACAGTACACATCATAGGCACATTAGGTATCGCGCGTCCGAAAATGCCTGATCAAAATATAATAACGGTTTTTCACTGTGTTTAAACAGTGCCCAAAGTAAAAAAAGGGCACTTTTTTGAATTTTGAAAAATATTAAAAAATTCAATAAAAAGTGATCAAAAGATGGTACACTCCCAAAAATTGAGGCACGGACTACAGCCATTACATACAAACTGATTTCTATAATTTTACACATTTCCCTACACATGCAGGGGTGAGATCTGAACGGTCCGCCCTGGCTTGTGCAAGTTCGTTATTAGAATTATTACCAGCTCTCCAAACCAGGGCGAAGTAGGTTGGTGATACCACTCCTACCCCTCCCCTGCTCTCTGATGACGAGTCCACCTGCGCTGATTCAAAGGTGACCTTGTTTCCCCTGTGACCTTATTTATACAGCTGGCTATTGGGGGTGTCTCTCTGACTGTTGGCTACTACTGGTGACAACACTCTGACTACTGGTGGCATTATGGTGGCTAAAATTGCCATTACTGTGACTACTGGGGCAGGCACTGGGACTTCTGGCTACTGGAAGCATGCATTGTGACTATTGGCTACAGTGAGGCAGAAGGGGTTGGTTCTGTGTCTATTGACTACTGTGGATGGCTGTGACTATTAGTCTTTGCGGTGGCAAAATGTGACTATTAGCTGCTGTGACTATTAGTCCTTGCGGTGGCAAAATGTGACTATTAGCTTCTGTGAACAATTTGCAGGGATTATGACTAGATTGGGGGCACCGTTCCCATATTGGCTACTGTGTGGGGGGCACCGTTCCCATATTGGCTACTGTGTGGGGGGCACCGTTCCCATATTGGCTACTGTGTGGGGGCACCGTTCCCATATTGACTTCAAATGTTCTAAAAACTGTCTCCTAATTCCTATATGAGGCAATGTAGTTGTGGGTATTTTCTCAAATTGATCAAGATCTGCGATTCTATTTTCAAACTAATACGACTTTAGATATTTAAATATGTGTGTCTTGGGGACATATATATATGGCTGCAATAGGCACACGGCAGTCATACGGTGCCACATGCTTGTGGCACTGTACGCGAGAAAAAGATAGAACATGAAAAGCTGAGGGGAGGAAAGGGGTCACCCCTACGCTACGGCAGGGAGAGCACACGTCAGGCTCCGTTTGTGTGAATGTAGCCCAATATGCATGATATCATTCAATTCTAAATTCTCTATTATGGCCATATCCCTTCCCACTCTGACAAGATATATCAGGAATTTCATAGGTACTATAGTAAACTATCCAACCAACTAGAAATACAGGCTACCGGCACCACCACATTCAGACATCACATCAAGGTGAGCTTCAGGTCCAAGAGCCGGGGTTGTGAACCGGAGTGCATGTGAGACGTCCCAACCGCGGTGCTCGCCAGATATAGCGATCAACAAGAGTAAACTATATTCTGAAAACCAACCTGTCAGTCCTCTGGACGATTTTCTATCCACTATCCGTTTACCCTCTGTCTTCTGCTTCAGCAGAACTTTTACATGCTCCCATTACTGAAAACCGGTTGCACATGCAATTAAAAATCTTAAATTGGGGAAAGCACCAGGACCTGATGGTCTTTCAGTCCTTTACTTTAAGAATTTTCTTCTTACCCTTCTTCCCCACATTCTAGCCTATTGTAACTACATGAATGGGACACAAATGCCTCAGGAATTTTACCTTGCCCATCTAGCGGTTATTCCATCTGACTTTTAAACATAGGCCTGAAAATCTTTACATCTATCATGGCCCAAAAGATTGATCAATTTCTTCCACCCCTAGTACAGAAAGCTTCAGTAACACGTATACTTCTTCTAACACTTGCCTTTGAATAGAAAGGCCCACTAAAGTGAATCGAAGGACTTTTCTATATCTCTGTAAATTTTGATTTCTGCCTTTCTGCCTTTATGACTACTGTCCCTCAGCCTACCTTAAACTTCCTACCACTACCACTGCTCCTATTTCCATTTAAACCAAACATGCTCGTTGTCACCTGAAATTTTTTTTTTTAATTTTAGAAAATTTTATGACAATACATTAACAACGAGGGTTACAGAACATTATAAAACATTATATCAATATTTATCAAAAACAAACAGGAAAAAGACAAATTGTAAGCCAGGTACTACCATAAATAACCCCAACCCCCCCCCCTCCCACCCTAACTCTCCCAACCCCACCCTACTGCCGTGAGGGAAAAAAAAAAGAAAAAAGAATAATAATAATACACAAAACTTTCTACCCTTCTTCCTCTTCCATCATCTATCATTCTCCGACTCTATACACCAGATCTTTTTCCATTTATCAAGATATCCTCCCTTGATCGCCATCCATTTCTCATACTTTTTACACTTCTCCACCTCTCCCAAAAATTCTGCCGGGGCCGGGGCAGACGGACACCCCCACTTCCGTGCGATGACCAGTCTTGCTAACAGGCGAACCTTATTAACCACGGACTTTTTTCCCCTTTCCCCATTATTAAGTTGATGAAGACTGAGCAGGGCAACCTGGATAGAACAGGGCATTTTTACTTTAAATGTTTCTTCCAAAAACAGGAAGACCATAGACCCTAGACCAGTAAGAATTAACTTTATTACAGACGAATGACACATGAATAAAGTCTGCATTCTCCAGTCTGCACCGCAAACACTTAGAATTATCTTTAAGTTTCATCCTAAATAAACTATAAGGGGAATAATACAATTGGTGCACAAAATTAAATTGCACCATTCTATGATTCCAGGAGAGGGAAGACAGCCCAATGCCCCTGTAACATTTTTCCCAGTCTGCATCCGACAGGCACCCAACTTGGTCGTGCCATTTTCTCTTGGAGAGATGAGTAACTCCTTTTGAAAACTCATAAATCAAATATCTGTATACCTGTGCTACCACCTTATTAGGTGTTGTGGATCCCATATAGGAATTCTACCCCTACATCTGTGCATAAGTTAAACCTGCTTTTATCTTCTACTAAGTTATATGCATGCTGCAATTGAAAAAGTCTTAAGGAACATGTGTCAGAACCCATATTTCGGGCAATAAAGTCTGAAAGATCCCGTGAGTGACAAGAATTAATTAATTGTGAGAAAAAATGTATCCCCTTTTTATCCAATATCTACAATCCGGAATTGATCTAAACTCCTCAAAGTGATAATTCCCCCAAATTGGAGAGAAGCGAAAGATACCTTGAATATCTCTAATTTTCTTATAAGCAGTCCAGCTCTTATCCAACAACACCCCTATATGAATACCTCTATATCTATCGTGCCCCAGTTCCCCACTTTCCAAGAGACTAAAAATAGATTCCCTAGTAACCTCACTTATTTGCAATAACTTCCCAAAGGCACTACAGTCCCTCCTTGTGACCAAAAACGCAAGCTGGGCAGCTATAAAATATCCAAAAAGGTATGGGACCCCAGACCCCCTTCATCGGGTGGGCAACAAAGAGAAGACAATCTAATCCTAGGACATTTAATCCCTCCATCAGCCTATATTAACCAGATTGGGGAAACAGAGAGGGGATACAAAAGCTGCGAGAGTAAAACCATTTTTACTATCCCTACCCTGTCTGCTCTAGAGAGGGGCATTTTAAGCCAACTGTTAATACTACGTCTGATTTTGGTTATAAGGGGTATAATCGGGGCCGGATTATAGGCGGGGCTCCCGGGGCTCGGGCCCCCACCATCTTGCCCCCCCTCGGGGCCCCCTCCAGATCTCAACCCACGTTCCCCCGCCTGAGATACCCACTGCCGCTAGACACGGGTGACCGCCTCCCCGCATGACAGAGACGCCCCGTCACAGGTGACACCGCCTCCACCTCCAAGGCTGCCCACTCGGCACAGGTGACACCGCCTCCAACTCGCGGCCCACCACCCCGCCCGGAACAGGTTACCGCCTGCCGGCCAGCCCATCCCTATCCATGCACCCCAGCCATGCATGGCCGAGCAACCAACCCCCCGGCGGCCCGTCTGAACAAGAAAGCCTGCTCGAGCCAGGTGACAGCCTGCTGGCCCCCCTAGCATGGCCGAGACAACAACGCCGCGCCCCCCCCCCCCCCCCCCAACAACCAACCCCCCTTGTGCCCCCCCCCCGGGCCCCAAAAAACCCCCCCCCCCCCCCCCCGCCCCAAAAACGCCCCCCCCCCCCCCCCCGCTTGAAGAAGCACCACCGACCCCCTCCCCGACCGAACACCAACCAAAAGACCCCCCACCGCCCGAACGCCTGCCTGAAGCCACGGCTGGTCATCCTAAAAGGTAAGTATATACATATGTATTTATCTGTATGTGTATATATGTATATACTGTGTATATGTGTATATACAGGGTATATGTATATATATGTATGTACAGCGTATATATGCATAAAATGTGTATATGCGTATATACTGTTTATTTATGTGTATATGGGTATATACTGTGTATATATGTATGTACAGCGTATAAATGCATCTACTGTGTATATATATGTATCTACTGTGTATATGTGCATATACTGTGTATAGGCGTATATATTATATATATATATATATATATATATATATTGTGGGAGATTTGGCCCAGTAGAGACCGTGGTAGCGGGGTGCTGGGATGCAGTTCAAGACAGGGACACCAGGGTACAGTCCAAACAGGTCTCGCCTGCGTTTATTGCAGCAAAATAAAACCAGCCTTTACATTCAGGTATTTGAATAAACAAAAGAAAACCTACCCGTCAGGGTGCTAACTATACAAATAGTCCACTAGCTCACACTAAACAAAGATCACGTGGCTGCTCCAGACACACAGGTCAGAGCTGTGTCCTCTCAGCCTCCTTCCACAGAGAGACAACCCACTCAACTCTGCTGAGTCATTTTATCCAGGCTAATTAGGGTGTTCCCATCACCTGTGTCCAAGGTGCTGGACAAACCCACCTCAGCACTAAGGCCTTGCATAGAAGCAAAACCTAGGGGAAACATACCGCCCATCCACAGTTAACCCCTTCAGTGTCTCACAATATATATATATATATATATATATATATATATAAATATATATATATATATATAATATATTACACTCATCTACTGTGTATATACTGTGTATATGGGTATATACTGTGTATATATGTATGTACAGCATATAAATGCATCTACTGTGTATATATATGTATCTATATGTATCTGTGTATATGTGTAAATACTGTTTATGTGCATATACTGTGTATAGGTGTGTATATACTGTGTATATATGTATGTACAG
Organism: Engystomops pustulosus; assembly: GCA_019512145.1. Taxonomy (NCBI): domain Eukaryota; kingdom Metazoa; phylum Chordata; class Amphibia; order Anura; family Leptodactylidae; genus Engystomops; species Engystomops pustulosus. The sequence continues at coordinate 168,749,389 of CM033641.1, forward strand.
CGTATAAATGCATCTACTGTGTATATGTGTATATACTGTTTATTTATGTGCATATACTGTGTATAGGCGTATATATATATATATATATATATATATATATATATATGCGCATCTACTGTGTATAGGCGTATATATATATATATGCATCTACTTTGTATATACTGTGTATATATGCATCTACTGTGTATGTACTGTGTATATATGCATCTACTGTGTATATGTGTAAATACTGTTTATTTATGTACATATACTGTGTATAGGCGTGTATATATATATATATGCATCTACTGTGTATATACTGTGTATATGTGATTATACTGTTTATGTGTATATACTGTATATATGCATCTACTGTGTATAGATGCATAAGATGCATATATATATGCGTGTACATTTAAATTTTATATATTATGCTGGGTATATGGTATGTATGTATAAGCTCTATATACTGAATGTGTGTGTTTGTTTCCCGTATATGTGTGTATATGCTGTATATACTGAATGTGTGTGTATTTGCTGTGTGTTTATGTGTTTATATACTTTATGAGTTTGTATATACTCTGTATTAGTGTATAAATGTATATGAGTGCATAAATGTGTGTGTATACTTGTATGTATATGGGTGCGAGTATACGAGTGTAGAACTTTATCTGTGTGTATATAAGTATATAAAGGTGTGTATATATCAGTGTATAAATGTGTGTAATTGTATAAACATGTCTGTGTAAGGGTACATTCATAAGAACGTATGAGGGACGTTTATCTGGCTGCAAATTTGTTGCCGGATATACTTCCCTCATAGGGGTCTATAGCCTGGGCTTGATACGGTGAGCACAATGAGTACTCACTGTTTTGAGCCATGGCCGCAAAAGAGATAGAGCCGGTTCTATTCTCTATGGAGAGGGGAGCGTTGAGCTGCGATCACCTCTCTTCCTCTCCAGCACGCCAGACATGTGCCTGCCACGCTCTAGCCTGTGTTACTGGGGGCGAGGCGGCTGTATGTAGCTGTGTTACTGGGGGGGGAACAGCTTGTATGTACTGTGTTCTGGGGGCGAGGCGGCTGTATGTAGCTGTGTTACTGGGGGGGAGACAGCTGTATGTAGCTGTGTTACTGGGGGCGAGGCGGCTGTATGTAGCTGTGTTACTGGGGATGAGGCGGCTGTGTTACTGGGGATGAGGCGGCTGTATGTAGCGGTGTTACTGGGGGGCGAGGCGGCTGTATGTAGCGGTGTCACTGGGGGGGCGAGGCGGCTGTATGTAGCTGTGTTACTGGGGGGGGAGACAGCTGTAGGTAGCTGTGTTACTGGGGGCGAGGCGGCTGTATGTGTGCTGTGTTACTGGGGGGAGACAGCTTTATGTAGCTTGTTACTGGGGCGAGGCGAGGCGGCTGTATGTAGCTGTGTTACTACTGGGGATGAGGCGCTGTGTTACTGGGGGGTGAGGCGGCTGTATGTAGCGGTGTTACTGGGGGGCGAGGCGGCTGTATGTAGCGGTGTTACTGGGGATGAGGCGGCTGTATGTAGCGGTGTTACTGGGGATGAGGCGGCTGTATTTAGCGGTGTTACTGCTTGGATTGTGGAAAGGAACCCGGAGGGGCGTGTATGTATGCTACACTCAGTGGGGGCCTCCAACCTTAATCCGGCCCTGGGTATAATATTCAATTCAGCAAAGCGTCCCAACTCCGCTGAAACATTAATCCCTAGATATTTAAACGACTCATCTCTTCTGAGGACCTTAACCAAATTTCCTCCTTCCTGAACAGCATTATCCAGAGGGAGAAGAACCGACTTTTCACAATTAATACTCAAACCTGAGAAGAAGCCAAACTCATTCACCAACTGGATCACGTCGTGTATGGAGCTACCTATATTCTGAATTGTCAACAGGATGTCATCGGCATAAAGCGATATTTTTTCTCCTCCTCCCCCCCCCACACCCCCATCCCTTAATCCATTCCACTTCCCGAATTTTAATAGCCAAGGGCTCTACGAAAAGGGCAAATAAAAGGGGGGAGAGGGGGCATCCAATCAATGAACTCCCTACCAATCCCAAATTTTTCTAATACCCTCCATAAGAAGGGCCACTCCACCCTGTCAAACGCTTAGTCGCGTCTAGAGACAGGATGGAACGGTCCCTCCCTGTCCCTAGCTGCATATCAGGGAATAATCTATGAAGGTTATAGCCGGAATAAATCCATTCTGATCAGGGTGAACAATATAAGAAATGACCTTCTTGAGCCTCATTGCAAGGATCTTAGCCAGAATCTTGACATCAGAGTTCAGTAAAGAGATGGGTCTGTAAGAACCCATCTCTGACTCATTATTATCCTTTTTTAAGATTAAGACAATGGAAGCTTCCGTCATTGATCCATAAACAGTCCCTGCAGTGAGTGCTGCCGAGTAAACCGTCTCCAAAATAGGGGAAAGTGTCTTACTGTATTTTTTAATAAAAAGCCAGGGGCAGACCGTCTAAACCCGGAGCAGAGTCACTCGGGTCCATAATCTCCTTGGCCCTAATGGGGTGGTTCAAGGACGAGCTCTGCTCTGCTGTCAGGGAGGGGAACGGAGTAGAGTCCAAGTAATTCTCCAGTTGAGAATCTGAATACTCTATTTATGAACTATATAACGACTGATAGAAGAGCCGAAAGCTCTCCAGAATCGCTCCCTCTCCTTGTATCCTCTCTCCTGCGGAATTTATAATCAGATGGATTCCCTTATTACAGTTTTTCTTTTTGAGAAGGTTAGCAAGTATTTTACCCGGTCTCCCTCTCTCACAGTAATATTTTTGCCCTGCAAAGAAGATTTTATGTTGAGCCCTCTTGGCTGCATAGGAGTTAAAAGCAGACTGTGCTTCAATAAATCTATCCCTATCTTCCGTTGTGGCTGACGCAGCCCACACCTCTTGAGCGGTTATCAAATTTGTCTTTAAAATAATTTCTCTCTCCCTAAACTTCTTTTTTTCCCACTCAATTTCAGAAAAAAACAAACCACGAAGATAGGCCTTCAGTGCATCCCAGGCCAGCCCCGGATCCCCCCCCCCGAGCACATTGTTCTCCCAGAATTCCTCAATCAGCCTTGTAATCTTTTCCTCATTGTCCAGGACCGAGAGCCAATGGGGATTAAGCCTAAAAAAGATGATCTTATCTAGCCATGGGCCCCTCTCTGTCCTTATCTGGAGGGAAATGGGTCCATCATCAGACACCGCAATAGTCTCATATTTCATCTTTACAATGAACCCCAGAAAAGCGTCGTTGGCTAAACACATCAATCCTGGACAATGTAGAATGCGTGCGGCTGAAACAGGAAAAGGCAGGTCTCTCAAGATACTTGGTCCTCCAGGCATCCCTCAGACCAAGATTCTCACAAAAAGTTCTTAAACCAGAGGATCCCCGTTGATTCTGAACTCCTGGACAGCGCAAATTGCATCTGTCCTGGGAAGGGTCCCAAACAGCATAAAAATCCCCTATAATCATTATTGGGCTGTCTTCCCTATCCAGCATAAAATTAATTAGGGCATTCAATACCTCGAATGAGAATGGGGGAGAGAGATATACAAATTCGAGGATGCACTGAACCTTACATAGTACACAGAACAAAAAAATATACCTCCCCTTATGATCTATATATTGCGCTAGAACCTTAATATCGACCCTCTGATGAATGATAACGGAAACCCCCCTGGAGAATGCAGACCCGTAAGAGTGAAATGACATGGAGGCCCACTGTCTATCAAGCCAACAAATGGTTTCATGGGTTAAGTGTGTCTCTGTTAGACAGATGATACCTGGAAGATGGCGGACCACCACATCATTTACCATACACCGCTTCCGACGGTCATTCAGTCCCCTTACATTCCAAAAAAAAAATTGTGTAGCCATACTTCAACAGAAAAATAAACAAAAAACAAACAACAAAAGTAACCCTCCCCCCTGACACCGTCCCCCCCTCCTCAACCCCCTCCCCTTCTTCACACATCACACCGTATAGGCCTCTAGACTCCTACATCACCGACTACCCCTACCCGCCCCACATCCGCGTGTTCTAAATTATACACATTTAAAAAATCTAACCTGTGTTGACGTCACCCTCCACCCCCACCAACTAAAAACCCTTAGATTCCAACCAATCAGAGGCATCTTTAGAGTTATCAAAGAAGAGAGTATGAGGGTTATAGATCACCCTCAATATTGCTGGATATAACAGTGAAAATTTTAGCCCTGCTTCCTTCAGACGCAACTTCACATCTTTAAATTTAGTTCTCTTTTGGTGCGTGGCCCATGAATAGTCAGGAAAAATAAAAATTTTAACGCCATTATACATAAGGTCCTGCCTAGAGCGGGAGCATCTAATGATTACGTCTCGATCTTGAGAACACAGAACTTTAGCGAGAATGACCCTAGGTGGAACACCTGGGATAGGGGGTTTATTAGGGACACAATGAGCTCTCTCTATCATAAAAACCGATGATAATGACTCTGCACCCACGAACTCTATAAGCCAATCCTGAATCCACTTAGTGAGGGAATTCTCCCCTACTTCTTCTGGGAGGCCTATAATGCGGAGATTGGATCGATCCTCCAAATCCGTCAGTTTGTCCCTGAGAAGGGTTTGGGCCTTTGTCAGAGCACCCACTTCTATCCTTGAACTCTTAGTTTCTCCTTCAAGAGTTTTTACCTGACTGACAACCATAGAGACCTTCTGCCGAGTTTTAGAGATGTCCTCCTTTACCAGGGCTATAATCAGAAGGGCTGCAACCTGTTTATCTAACCCCTCCACTGTTACAACCGTCTTTTGGACATTCGCCAGGATCTCCATCCAAATTGGATTGGTAGAGTCTTCAGGGGGTTCCGTCTCGCCCACCTGAGAGGACCTTTCATGTGAGTCAGGTGGAGCAGTGGGGAGGGGGGATTCCCTGCCTTGCCAGTTTGGCGCGTTTTTACAATAGGGGAACTCCACAATTTATCCAGTTTCCCAGCAGAGTCGTTTTTACTGCCCCCAAGTTCTTTCGCCTCCTTTGGAGACCCCCCACCGGATTTACGGCCCGAGTTTTTAGGTGGCATATTAGAAGGCAGTTTCAAGATACAGTACCGCAAAACCAGTAAATCACTTTACAATTTAGGGCAGTTATTGAGCAGTTAAAGACAAAATAGGTTAATCAGCATATACACAAAAACGTTATAATGTAGCAGTCCTTAGAGAGAAAAATACTGTTCAAGATATGCAGTAGATATAATTATGTTGGTGTTAATACTGCTGGGAAAAGGGAAGCATCAGTAAACTGGATTAGTCCAAGAAGTTCAAGGAGTAAAGAGTGCAGTAGCTTCGGAAGATGGATCAAGGCAATATAGTCAGTTTGGATTAAGATTATCACAAAGAAACGCAGCAATTAAAGCAAAAAGCAGAGGAGTTGTTAGTTGTCCGTGATCGGAGAGATTAATAAAGCAGACCCTCTGCGGAACAGCCCTTTCTGAGTACAATGCCCCTGCGACACAAAAGTACCTTTAGCACCCCCGGCAGGGGACTGCTGGCGAGAATGAGGGCAGAGCAGGCGAACGGGAATGAATCAAGAGTTCCTGCTCCCGAATATAGGGTTGATAGGGACAGCATCAGCCCAGGTGCCGCGAATACTCTCTGTGGACCCCACGTCTCCCTCCGGTTCTAATCCAGGACGTTGCCGCACTTCTCCGGTTCAGATCTCGATAAGGCAATGACCGGCTCCGTTTCGCCTTCTGTGAGCGGGACTCCCCAGGAGCCCCAGGCCAGCCTCCAACAAGAAAGATCTAGCGCCCCAGAACAACAGCGCTTCGGGGTCAAACACGGTCCACCTCCGACATACAAGACTCCTCAGCTGCGGACCGAGGACGGAGGAAGCCGTACCCCCTGTGATAGCAGGGTCAGTTCAAGGTCAGTGGTGGTCCGTGGTGGGGTAGGGGCGGCTAAGGCAGCGACAGCAGCACCATCGAGCACGCGAACGCTGCGGGGAGGGAGATCGGGTCCGGCACTACGTGACTCCTCCTCCTCACGTCATGCCGGCCGGATGTCTGTCGTCACCTGAATTATTTGTGTTAGAAATGGTAATTTTTCCTGGCTGCCATAAGGGCCCATCCAGATATCAAGGGTTTTGAAATTAATAACTCCAATTTCAAAATTAGCTTATTTGCAGGTGATTTACTGCTTACTCTCTCTCAACCTCTTATTTTCCTTCCTATTCTCCATACCATCTTGGATTGTGGGTTAATAAGGGCAAATCCAAAGTCCTATTTTCCAATATCCCTTCTCAGGTACAAATGAACCAATGAGCTTCTAATGCAGAGAACCACTTAGGTGTGAACTTAATGCACCATAGATCTACATTGTTCAAATGGAACTATAATCCTCCATTGTATTCAAGTAAGAGTCTCCCTTACTTGTTTTCTATCCCTGTTCAGAACACTGCCTACCCCTATCCCAGCAAGGGTCTGCCACTCAATACATACAAAAATTTCCAGATTTATTTGGATGGGTGAACATCCACATATTACACACACAAAAAAAAAGTTCCATCACAGGAAATAGGAAGCCAAACAGACTACAAGGCTTACTTGGGTCAAATGGACCTCTGCCAAGTCGATTGTCTCAAATATTTCCGTATACTACCCATTACTTGCAACTTTGGCGTAAATTTAGATTTCACTATAAATTGCAGTCATGCCCCTCATCCCCCTTGAGCATTCTACATACGCCTAGGTTCCCCTCAGGAATAGAGTTGTGAGCATATGCGTGGTGAATTAGCAAAAATATAACCCTTGTGAAAAATTTTCGATCTGGGATTCACTTTTTGACCTTGGCCAAGTTCCAATCTTCTTATAACCTCCGGCTTCTGAGATTTTTCACCTTAAACAGATTCTTCATTTCTTATCAACCCTCCTGAATGCCACCTCACTTCCTTTTTTTTTTAAGAATCTGTACAGATGCTTCATTTGGCAGACGCATCTCCTATATCAATGAATCTGACATGGTTCATTTGCTATCATTGGCAAGATGGCATCACTGTTATGGCACACTGTCTAGAGGCAGCAACCAGGTCTCTGACAGAAACATCTCTCAAACTGCGACACAGCTGGTAATCATTGGCATATTTGGTGGTCCTGCCCTATTGTTTCCCACCTTTAGTCTGCAGTAGGACAGCTTGTGTTTGCAAGACATATTTCTGTTTCCCCATCAGTTTTGCTCCTAGGTGACAAGCCAACTAGGGTGAACAACAGGAACCATTGTTTCATTCAATTTCTTGCTATGGCAACAAGAATTCATATTGCTGCTAACCAGCGAAAATCCACTCTATTTCAGATGTTACTAACTTCACTTTGTCTCGTCTCCCCTGTCCTTGTCTATTGCTCTGTTCAATGCATATGAGGTTTTATCTTTTGTTCTTATAATAGCATCTGTTACCGATTAGCTGTTTTTTTCAGCTTTTCATATTAATCTGTTACTCAATAAAATATTTTGAACACCAAAACGTAGAGGAATATTAAAAATTGAGAATACTTCCCGTCCTGCACCAGTGAATTTGCTGTATGGGTATAACTCATACATTTATTATTATAGTTTACCTGTGATCTGGCCCCTTCCATTTTCATTCACAGCAATGCCAGCAGCCAGGCCTTGAAATATATGGTTTCCACTGCAGGAGAAACAAAAAATTAGATTGAGATGTCTAAGCTACTTAATGGACATACAGTAAGTGCATTTATTACACAACTCTGCTACAAAAAGTTTGTTTTTTAGTCACTAATTTTTTCACAAACTTAAGTTAACAAAATAACTTTGCATATGTTATCAGAGGAAACTGCTTTTTTCTTCTCTTAACCCCTTAGTTCCACATCAGTTTTCGAACCTTAATGACTAGGCTATGTCTTCGTTATTTTTTCCATCACTGCCTTCTACAAACTAGAACTTTATTTTTCCACCACTGTAGCGGCACAGAGTCTTTATTTGTGGGACAAATTGTAACTTCGGCTTCTGGCCCTGACATGTGAGAATGTGGAACCTGGGAGTTCTAGCAACCCCACACCATACAAAACGTGTTGGACGGGGGACCCCCACTTCGGAGGCATTTTCGCTGTGGATAGCATAAAGGAACAGGGCAAGGGTGCCGTTCAGGGATAGTGAGGACTATATACATCCCGCCACCATTACAGAGTGGTGGGGGAAAGCACAGGTTTTGTTGCAACTAACACTTTTGATGAGCTCTTACTAGGACCCACTTGGAGGAGATCGATATGTTCTATATGTGGACATAGGGAGAAAAGGAGATCAGTCCCTTAAGGGACTGAACTTCCGATTCTGTGTAGAGTGGCTAATGACTAGCAAGGTCTCTGAGAGGCTTTTAAAAAGTTTGTAAACATGTCATGAGTGAGAAGTGGCATGAAACCATTATCAAGCATATGCAGGGCACCATTTATGGTTTTAACATTCCAGCGTGTGCCTCACAATCAGACAGACTCCCGGCTTGTCATAAGTGGTTACTTCCCTTGGCCGACCTCTATCATGTGATCTGCCCCACGGTACAGAACTTTTGACGAGAAGTGCAATCTTTGTTAATGCAGACGTTTTCCATTTTCATTCCTCTACAGGCCTTACCTATGGAGGAGGAAGAGGAATTTACAATTCCACCTAATGGGCTGGGCAAAGAGAAGCCTCTTGAACCAATGGCTTAAGCATGTCATGGCCATGCTAAAGTATATCTAGAGATAGACAGGTTAAAAACAGAGCACAGAGGAAATGTAGCAACAAAAGCTTCATTATTACTCAACTGTCAAACACTGATTGTGGACCTTTATGATGAGGTTTTACAGTACAGTGGTATCACACAGAAAATATTAGAGGCACATTGGGGAGACTATATTTAGTACCTTGAGCTTTATGAATCTTACATATTATTAACTCTTCTATCCTGAAAATCCATCACTCATGCAACACTAGATATGTCTGCCCTATCATGGTTTGTATTTATGGGTATTTATGTTATGTACCGTATTCAAATATAAATCATATCTACAATTAGATGTATTTATCGGTTTTTCCTGTGGCTTATAAAAATTAGCACAATTATGGGTTACATATATATTCTACTGAGTAACTTTTATTAACCCTTCCTTTACAGAATATTTAAAAACTAAATGCAAATCTGACATTTTTTATAAACATTTGGTGCAATTATTTTGGAACCTAAATATCATAAACACTTTTTTTCTCTAGGACAATACAAAAACAGTCATATTTTTACTTCAAAAATTACCTTCATTATCATAATGAAAAAAACTTGCATTACTGCCATAATCTTAAAAACAAAAAAAGCTCCTGGCATCGCCTAATAACAAGAAACCACCCTGGACTCCCCAAAAGGACATCCGGATGCTGACTGACATCAATACCCCTTCATTGCAGCAGCTGGGTGCTGATAAGTGACAGAGGTGGCTTGCTCCGTCTGCACCAACTTAGACACTTTAGTCAAAAATGGACCATGGTGTCTAAGAGGTAAAAATTCATGATCGGTGCTTTTCTGTTCCCTACTGTTAGTGCCGGTTCTGAGCTTTGGTAACATTGAAGAAAATGTTGTCTTGCAGGTGCTGCAATCTCCTTAGAAAAGGCATTAGGCGGATTCCTGACGTGTCGTTACAACATATGGCACAGGGGTACCCCATACAGTGGGATATGTCGCCCAATAATGCCTTCTCCCCCCTAAAATGGGGGGGGGGAGTGAACAATGGCAGTAGCATAGGATTGGCTGCTGCCAATGTTAGCGGTGTTTCCCCATTGACGTCACTGATATTATATGGACAGTGACATCACTGGTGTCCTTGCTCCTGATATTCGTTCAGCCTAAGCTCGGAGACATTGCACTTTCTCCCCAAAGGCTTCTGTTCCAATAAGTGTATTATGATGTCACTCAGCAGGATGGAAAGACTTAGCTTACTACGTCTTTCCATCCTGTCATTTTCACTGGATATGTGGTATACTGAGCAGAAGGGGGCAACAACTATACATCTGTTTTCCAAAGCATGTCAATGGGTATAGAGGCTATAGAGAAATCATCCTCAACCCTGACGTTCAGAACACCTTAAGTGGACAGGTTGTGGATGTGGCGCCAATAAAGTCATGTAAATATCTTCGGAATTTCTTTTACTACAGAAAAGGGATTATAACAAACAATTCCTAGCTTTTATCACAATTTTATCATAAATTTACTGTTCTCTTTGGCATGTTATCTACAGACTGCATTTCAGCTATAAAATAATGTAATTCATGATGCATGCAAATAATGAATAGTCTCTCAGTTATTAATAGAAAGACATAAGGCAATTTACTGCCCATCCCAGAGCATGCTGCTTGACTAATGAAGCAGAAAATCTCAATTACAATTTTGGAAACAAACAGTTTTAAGGAGGCATTAATAAAAAAATGTAATTCATGAATACAGTCCAAAATCTAGACCAAATTATGTCAAGAATAACACAAGGTGTCCTTGTAAAACTCATAGGTTCCTGAAATAGATGGAATCCACATCCATCAGAAATTTATGGCATATTAAAGGACAATACCACTACTACAACTTATCTGATATCGTTCCTGTTTAATCCTTTTTAAACAAAGTCTCCCAAAGCCTCAATTGTCTTATTTTTGTGACTTTTGTTGTTTTTGCGACTTTTCCCTGCAACTTTCTCACTTATGTATCACCTTTTTTTGCTTACTTTTCCGACTTTTTAGGCACAAATCTGCACCTGGTCCAGGGCAGGTGCAAAGGAAGGATTTTACATTGCATTTACAAAGCATGTACGTTAACTAACACATTTGTTAACACCATGGCGTTTATTTACGCCGCACTTTCGTCAGGTTTCCCGAATATTTCCGAAACCCAGCGGAATTTTAAAAAGAATTTGTGTCGCAAGATCAGCACTGACATGCATCGGGGCGAAGAAGGTGAACTCCGGCGGACCTCGGCGCATGGACCTTAGTGAATCCTGGCAGACCCGAATCAGCGTCGGACAACGCGCCGCGGGATCCTGACATGACCGGGTAAGTAAATGTGCCCCTATGTTAGAGTGTATGCTAACAATTTAACACTTTTGTATTTTGTAAATGCAATGTTGACAGCAATATAATTAGGCAAATCTCCTCTTCTCAGCTGTTTTGATGGTTTTGAAGACACGTGTTTACAGCCTGACAAGCTGAGCTCTCTCCATACACATCAGGTGTTGGCTGTATAATACAACTGACTCCTGCCTGTTACTGCCACGGTGAGGGCTGGCACCGATTGCGGCAGTTAACCTGTTAAGTCCTGCGGTCGAACCCGACCACAGCACTTAAAGGGAAACAGTCACCACATTTTTCACAAATACAGGTAGTGACAGGTTCCCATAGAGCCCTGGTAATTATGTGACACCTTTCTTTTAGCTCCCCTGAGATTCCCATATATTCAATTTTATAGTTTTACCAGATATCTTAGCATAGATACAGCGAGTCGAGTTGGGCGCGGACTCCTCGGGCTGAATCCAGCAGCTCCTCCCCATCCCATCTCTGTATGCAGCTGTAATTTCATGTGACCAGGGTGACATCATCACAGGTCCTATAGCTTTTGTAGCATTAGAAACTGTACACCAAGCATACATCTTATGAAATCACAGCAGTCTCCCTGGATAGCAGTAGAAGTCCATGGAGGCTGCTGTGATTGTTTTATGTGGTCAGATATGTACATGGGGTTTAGTTTGATAATATTAAGTAACTTAAGGACCTTTGATGATGTCACCCTGGTCACGCGACATTAAGCCACACCCCCCACAACTCGCTCCAAACATGCATAGATACCAGGCAAAATTATAACTGTGGCACAGTGCAAATGCCCGAAGCTGTATGTGGGTAAAACAGTGTAGGAACTAAGGAGAAGGATATCTTCCCACCTAAGTACAATACAGATACCACACTAACAAGACATATGAAATTAGCACATAAGGGAGACAACTGAGGTTCTGAGGAATCAACCAACTTAACCCCTACGGGACTCAGCCTCTTTTGGCCCTTAAGGACGCGGCCCCATTTTTCAAATCTGGCCTGTGTCACTATAAGTGGTTATAGCTTTGGAACGCTATGAGATATCCAGGGGATTTTGAGGGGATCTTTTGCGTTTAGTTATGAAAAAAAACTAAAATTTGGAAAAGATTTGGAAAAATTCTTTATTTCCAATGTTCTAAATTCTCTACTTTTGATGCAGATAGTCATAGCACCCAAATAAATTTATAACTTACATTTCCCAAATGTCTGCTTTATGTTGGCATGGTTTTTTTTTAAGATTCCACATATTTTACTAGAATGTTGTGAGGCACAGAATTTGGGTGCCATATTTCACATTTTTTGTAAAATCACAAAAACCTGTATTAAGATGGACCTGCTCAAATTCTTCTCATTGACACTGAGAGGCCTAAATAATAGCTAGACTATTATTTAGGCCTAGCGAAACTACACCCCTCAATGTATGAAAAACCACTTTTAAGAAGTTTGTTAACCCTTTATGTGTTTTATAGGGGTTAAAACAAAATGGAGGTACAGTCTGCAAATTGTAATATTTTTTTCACAATACACTCATTTTGGGTGGAAAATTAAATATTAACAATGAATTAAATGAAAAAAGCTCCACAAAGTTTGATACCCAATTTCTCCCGAGTACACCAATACCCGAAATGTGGTGGTGACTGCTGTATGGGCGCACGGCCGGGCATAGAAGGGAAGGAGGTGCCAGCCAGATCAGATTTGCTATGTCACATTGTACCGATTTGCTATCATTTTTTCTTTTTTTAATGTGGACCTATAGGGGCTTATTTCTTTTGCCACATGAGATGCACTTTTCTGGTACGTAATTTTGGGGCATCTATAGCTAATTGGTGAGATTTTATTAACTCTTTGTTGGTGGAGGAAATGAAAATCATCAATTTTTAGGAAAATTTTTATGTGTTTTTTTTGGGCCGTTAACCATACCATAAAAATAGTATTATTGTTTTTATTGGGTTTTATGTTGTTTTATGGGTCACCACGATTACGAAAAAACCTCATTTATATAGATTTATTTTTTCCCATTTTTACTGAATAAAAAGTAATTTGACAAAAATGTTGTTAATTTTAGCATCACCGTCTTTCTTATACATAACTTTTTTATTTTTCACCTCACAAATCTATTTAAGGGCTTTTTTTGCGAGAAGTATTGTTCTTTTCAGTGGTCTTATTTTAGAGAGCATAACATTTTTTAAATCACTTTTTAGAGCATTTTTTTATAGGGTATTAATTATCTTTATTATTATTATCTTTTTTCCAAACCTTTTTTGTGTTTTTTTTCCCCCTCCGGCGTTTACAGTAACAATACTGTTTTATTATACAGGTTGTTACGGACGCGGCAATACCAAATATGCAGGTTTTTTTTGTGTTTTTTAATACTTTATTAAGTGTTTTTATGGGAAAGTGACATTTTAGGGGCTTATATTTTTATGTATTTATTTTTTATTTATTCTAATGTGTAGTGTTTTTACATGTTTTTACTTATACATACTTAAACCATCAATGCTCTGATCGCTGGTTCAAGTTCAATACACTGCTCTACAATACACGCTCATGCTTGACCGCGGCGTGTAAGGGGTTAACACCCGCGATCGGAGCTGTAATAGACAGCTGACTTCTGGTGCCAGCTCCGTTCGTGAGCACGTCCCCGTGCACTTAGCATCTAGCCGCGGTAACGTACTATAACATCCTGGTGCGCCTAGGGGTTAAGATGGGTGTGAGACATGGCAACATAGATAAACAACTTATGCAGATCGAAGTACAATGAATTTACCGTCTCCGAACATTTAGCCCTAATGGACACAATGAGGGTTTTACCTTCGCACCCTTTTTCTCTGAAGAACTACATACGCCACTCCAGAGGACTCAATAAGGGTTCTACTTTTGCCCCCTTCCCCCCGGTTAAAATAATAATAAAAGAACATAGGGATACAGGACAGCAAAAGCTGTAGAGGAACTCTCAATTTGGGATATATCTGAATAAATGAGAACCTGCCAACGCACAGATTCATACTCTCTCACTTTTGACTCTTTCCTATACAGTAAAATAAAGCTTAATCGACAACCAAAGGTTGTCTATCTGAGAAACTATAAAACAGTGTATCTTGTACAGCAACTGGATGCAAAAAATACCATGAAGACAAACTACTATGGGTGTGATTCATATGCTCTTTCCTAATCTTCCAACCCTATGATTTATAAAATACACGGAAATATCGCCAACTCCCCAGACAAATATGAAATTACCAACTCATGAGACCTAAACACTAGGTATATCAATGGATATTACAAAAATGTCATTACATGTCAAAATCTGAAACAAATGACTCATGAAATATATGCTATAGGCCAACACTGAATAATACCAAATATGGATGCAATGAAATACTTACATCCATTGAAAATAATCCTAAGTGCTGGCGCGTGCCCCTTAAAAAGCGACACACGGGCATAATAAACACATTGTGGCACATGTGAATAAACACACATTAGAATTTAATTCTAAGTGTCGGCGCACGCACAGAGTACACCAAGGGGTTGGACACAATAGAACCAATCAGGACGGAGGGAAATAACCTGCTAGGCGAATCCGATTGGAGGAAGGATACACACCCTTATTGTGATGTCACAGCAGAGGCTTTGAAAGCCTGTGATCGGCGTCCAACTGCTGTCTTTGCCCCAAACCCCTGATGACACCATGTTAGGATGGCGAAACATGTTGGGGGGGGGGGGGGATGGCAAAATTAGGTTCCAAGACTGCTGGTATCGCTCACCTTGTCTTCTCCGAACAAGCTGTTTTCCAGATGTTCCAAACAATTGGAAAGGGGATTCATCAGAGAAATGACTTTACCCAAGTCCTCAGCAGTCCACTCCCTGTACCTTTTGCAGAATCTGTCGGTCCTTGATTTTTCTGGAGAGAAGCTGCTTCTTTGCTGCCCTTCTTGACACCAGGCCTTGCTCCAAGAGTCTCCACCTCACAGTGCGATCCCGAAGCTGAAACACTTTTAAGAGACGGTCCTGGCGCTTGATGGTCCTTCTTAGTTTCCCTGGAGCCTTTTTGGCAACAATGGAACCTCTGTTCTTGAATTCCTTGATGATGCGATAGATTGTTGACTGAGGTGCAATCTTTCTAGCTGCGATACTCTACCCTGTTAGGCCAGTTTTGTGCAGTGCAATGTGACTGCACTTGTTCCTTTAGAGATAACCATGGTTAACAGAAGAGAAACAATTATGCCAAGCACCAGCCTCCGTTTAAAGTGTCCAGTGGTGTGATTCTTACTTAATCATGACAGATGATTGATCTCCAGCCCTGTCCTCATCAACACCCACACCAGTGTTAATGGAGCAATCACTGAAACGATGTTAGCTGCTCCTTTTAAGGCAGGCCTGCAATGAATTTGAAATGTGTTTTTGGGGAAAAAGTTCATTTTCTAGGCAAATATTGAATTTGCAATTAATTGTTGTTAAGCTGATCACTCTTTATAACAACATTCTGGAGTACATGCAAATTGCCATTATAAAACCTGATGCAGTAGACTTTAAACTAAAAAAATTAACATTTGCATCATTCTCAAAACTTTTGGTCATGACTGTACATGGGTCTCTCAACCAGCTACCCATCACCTCCATCATGGCTGCAGGGTTTAGTTCAACTGATGCAGTTTCATTATCTGGAATGCCAACCACTTGCATTCTCATTATAAGAAGTGAGGGCTATTTCTCACCAGCTGCCGCCTTGGCAGCTGAGGTGCAGGGTCTCTCACCAGCTTCTACAACCTCATTATTTCCCGCAGGCGTTGATTCCATGTCAGAGATGCAGGCTGGATGTAACCGCTGCATTGACACCATCGTGAGTTGTTGGGGAAGCAAATAAATAGAAATCCCGGCACTTGTCTTCTCAAAGCTTGTAGGGTTATTAACGCATCATAAACAGCTACATCACCGTGATGATAGGACACGTTTCGGCTTGTATCTCAAGCCTTTCTCAACTATACTAAGCAGATACATACTGATGGTGTAATATCTCCCGCTGTCTCTCCTGTCAGTCACGTGGTGTGTCTCCCGCTGTCTCTCCTGTCAGTCACGTGGTGCATCTCCCGCTCAGCTCAGCTTTGGAACAATTCTGTGGTAACTTTCCACAGATTAATGGATTCAATCACTTTCAGAAAGAATTGGAGGCTGGCCGCCTGTACCCATTAGCTGTTGCTGGGTGGCCATCACTGAAGTCAAGCTTTTCTCTATGGGAGACAAACTCTCCACCTCCTTGACTTCATAAAACCAATTTATATCTCACAACAAAATTGTTTTTGGAATTGATTTTGGAATTGAGTGACGCAAATATGGAAAGAATGCTATATCTTGAGATAAAAATCTAAAATCTTTATTCTCTTGGACTGCCAGTGTAGAACTAGACAACACTAACCTTTTGCTGCGCCGGATTTATCCTGTGTTGATACATTCTGGCACAGTTTAAGACTGTTGAGTTCTAATGTAGACTTACCTTTAGGCTACATTCACACGAACGTATGAAAACGGCCGTATCTGTACCACACCATTCTGGGTTTTTTTTTTTTTTTTACAGGTTACATGCAGCGGCATTCCTTTCAATGGACAATACGTTCAACCATTTACATTGCCGTTTTTGAAACCTTAGTGTACCGTACCGTATACCAGCTGTATAGAAATATAGAGCATGTCATATTTTCTCCCGTGTTTCAGTTCCGTATGCCCTAGAAGCCTATGCGGACGTATAAAACACGGGTTACAGACGTGCTGCATATAGATGAAAAATGTCAAGTAACAGGCTCATGCGGCCCATAAATACGGGACTGAAGAAATCATACGGTCGTGTGAATGTAGCCTTAGTTTGTCTAAACTCTGCACCACAATGTGGCTCACCGTCTTTTTTTTTTTGGTACACAGCCTATATTCTGCCCAGCCTTGCCGGACTTCCCTAGTCGGACTAGTCATAAAAAGTGTCAAAAAAACATCGAACCACCTAGATAAATGTGGTGCAAGGAGATAAGTTTTGCGTTTATTGATTAAAAAAAAAAAAAAAAAAAAGATTTTTTTTTTGAAAAATTTACCAAATTTTCAAAATTTCACACAGGTGGTAATTTAGTTTTACCACCTAAATTAGTTGCTGAATAACATTTCCCATATGTCTGAATCATTTGTTTTAAACCCTTAACGACTTGGCCTTTTTTAGTTTTTTCACTTCCATTTTTCACTCCCCACCTTCAAAAATCTATAACTTTTTTATTTTTCAACATAAAGAGCTGTGTTATGGCTTATTTTCTGCGTAACAAATTGCACTTCGTAGTGACAGTATTTAATATTCCATGGCGCGTACTGGGAAGCGGGAAAAAAATTCCAAATGCAGTGAAAATGGTGAAAAAACACATTTGCAACACTTTCTTGTGGGCTTGGATTTTACAGCTTTCACTGTGTGCCACAAATGACATGTCTAATTTATTCTTTGGGTCGGTACGATCACGTGGATACCAAATTTGTATAGGTTTTATAATGTTTTCATACATTTAAAAAAAATTAAAACCTCCTGTACAAAAATTTTTTTTTTTATTTTGCCATCTTCTGGCGGCAATAACTTTTTCATACTTTGGTGTACGGAGCTGTGGGTGGTGTCATTTTTTGCGACTTTTGATGGCGTTTTCATTGCTATAATTTTTAGGACTGTGCGACCTTTTGATCACTTTTTATACATTTTTTTATATTTTCCAAAATGGCAAAAAAATGCCATTTTTGACTTTGGACGCTTTTTTCTGTTACGAGGTTAAACGCAGTGAAAAACCGTAATTATATTTTGTTAGATCGGACATTTTCAGGTGCGGCGATACTTAATGTGTTTATGATTTTCACTGTTTATTAATATTAATATCAGTTCAAGGGAAAGGGTGGTGATTTGAATTTTTAGGTTTTTTTATTATAATTTTTTTTTTTTTACTTTTTTTTACTTTTACTATTTTTCAGACTCCCTAGGGTACTTTAACCCTAGGTTGTCTGATCGATCCTACCATATACTGCCATACTGCAGTATATGGGGATTTTACTCCTCATTCATTACAATATGCTGATAGCACATTGTAATGAATGGGTTAAAACGAGACAGCTTCGGGCCTTCGTGAGACCCGAAGCTATCATGGCAACGGATCACCGCTCCCCGTGACGTCATCGGGGAGCGGCGATCCGCGGCAAGATGGCGGCGGATCTTTTTGGAGCCTCCGGCAGCATTGCCGGCAGCGAACGCCGCGAAAGCACCTGCGATCGGTGCTAGCACCGATCGCGGGTGTTACCGGTAAGCCTTTGCTGCAATATGCAGTAAAGACTTACCGGCTATGGAGAGGGCTCGGCCCGCGAGCCCTCTCCATGCACCGGGACCCGGCGTGCGTCGGGCAGGGGTTAATGTCACGCTTGACGTTTTTGAGGATGATTATGGTTTTTAATAAAATTTTATAATTTTATAATAATATTAGAAACGCCCTATATATCAACCCACTTTTAAATCTGCACCCCTCAAACTATCAAAAACAGCTTTTAGGAAGATTATTAACCCTTTGAGATCTTCATAGTAATTACATTTTTTAAAAAAAGTAATATTTGTTATGCAAATTCTCCTAAATACAGAGACCCCACATGTGGCCAGTACTTGTTTTATGGGCACACAGCGAGGCGCAGAAGGGAAGGAGCACTGTGCAGCTACCAGGATTTACGTTTCCTCATTGGTGCCCTTTAGTAGGCAATAAAATTAGAATTTTTCAGTTAGTTATTGGGGCCATGAGGGAGGAGATGCATTTTCCAGTGTTACCACTTTGGAGTTACTATGACCAAATGTATTAACTTTTTTTTAGGGCAAAAGTAGAAAAATATCAATTCTGTACAGTTTTTTTTTGGTGTTAACTGTATAGCCTAATAAACATATGGGTCAATACAATTATGGGGATACTATACTTAGGTATTTTTTGTTACATTATACTAAATTTGCAAAATAAAACTTAATGTGAGGCAATTTTTGATGCCTTGTTTTTTGCTGGACGTGTGGTACTTTGCAACAGTATCATTCTGGAGTACACGTTTATTGCCTTTTTTGTGGGATGAAATAAATAATATTAATCATTTTGGTGGGTTTTTTACAGTTTTTTTTACAGTGTTCATTGAGCGGGTTCAATAATTATCTTTTTTAATTATACGTATCGTTACGGACGCGGTGATGCTATATATGTGGGGTTTGTGATAATTTTAACTTTGTTTTAAATTATATAAGTTTATGGGGCTTACGTGAATTTTTATACATTTATTTAGGAGCTTTTATTTTTTTGCTTGTTCATGTCCCATGGTGGAGATAATAATAAAGTACTTGTAATTTCTGAAGATATGTTACAATGTGCCAATGGCACATTGTAACTGGTCATGTGCAAAAACGCCATATACAGCTATATGGCAGTATATGTCAAAATTGATCAGACAACCTAAGGTTAAAGTACCCTAGGGCATCTAAGAAAAAAAAAACCCTAAGTTCAAATCACCCTTTCCCTAGAACTGATATCAAAAATAAACAACAAAAATCATAAATACCGTATCCCAAAAGTGAAAATAGTGGCCAAATGTCCTAAAAAGAAACTTTTTGTCATTTTGCGGCTCATATAAAATTGAAATGAAAAGTGTTGCACAGTCCCACAAATGGTGTCAATGTAAATGTCATCAAAGTCCACCAAAACTTACGTAACTACATAAACCAAAGTTTGAAAAAATGATTAGGGTGAGAATATGACAAAATTAAGACAAAAGGTTTTACATGTTTTAAAACCTAATAAAACCAACATAAATTAAGTATCCCCATAATCACAATGGCCCAAAGAATACAGGCTCAAAAGATTTTTTTTTTTTCACATTGACTGCATTGAGAGAATTTTTGTTTTTCCGCTTCCCAGTACATGGTGTAGAAAAATGAATATGATATAATAATAGGAAGTAAAATGGTTACGCAGAAAACAAGCCTTTATTGAGCTCCATACGCAGAAAAAGAAAAAAAATGTATACATTTCTAAAGAAGCGGAGCAGAAAATGGAAACGCAAAAAATTAAAAAGGACATTGCTGGGAATGGGTTAACTGTGAAGCTACAGTCTAAGAGTTTAGAGTCTTCTGTATCCTGAATTAACTTTTAATTTAAAAGGTATTACCGTTTTAATGAAAGGGTATCTTATTATACAAAGATGTAAGCAGGTTTCCCATCCACAACAATGATTCACTTATCATTCTGTTGCCATTATAGGTAACTGAGAGACAGAAGTGGAACAGAAAGGTTTCTGTAGCTGCACATGGAGTTCCCATAGGATCTCAGATCTTCTTGCTAATGATCAGAATCTCTTTACTTGCAGAATACATGAGCTTGTTCTAAGAAGTAAAACCAAGCATCTCTACATAATTTGTTTTCATATTGGGTAATGCCCACATACCAGTCTATTATATAATCAAGTAGTCCCCTTATATTCACAGCTGATTATAGATACTGAGGGTCAGTAGCCAGGTTTACCTGGTCCTCTAGTTCTTTCCCTACCTTGTCTTGTAGCAGGTTCTGACCTTTTAGTTACCTCCACTGAAGTGCGCATACAGAAATATGAAAAAGCTTTTAGAAGATGTATCAGCATTAGTATCACATACCCGATGCGTAGCAACACTTATTACATCAGCTAAAAAGAGACTACATACGGTCATATATAGAAGATCAAGGCTGCTGAAGATGTGTGCAAACCTGTCAATAATAAAAGAGATACCGAATAGCTAAACGTTTATTATAGAAATACAAAAGAAAATATAATACTATGCTGGTGTTACAATCACATGACGTGTTGCTTTTTTCCTTCACTTTTTATATGATCGCTCATTATCTCCAGCAATTCTCTAGAGAAGCATCAAGCTTGTAGTGTTTGCCAAAGCACCTTACACGGTTCATCGGCTTACAACATACTCAAGCAGCTGAATCTCCCTGGTATATGTACATTATTTATAAATAGCCTGCTCCAAGCAAACAAGTCATAGCGCTGACGGTTTTAGAAGACAATTAGAGCGCACAAACCGTTTTATTCTCCATTCACTATTGGAAAACATGCCAAGCACATGATAAATACAGTATGTAGTGCCAGGCATCTTGTGTTATTAGAGAGATCCTGTCACCAGATTTTTCACAAGTACAGCTAGTGGCAGGTTCCCATAGAGCCCTAGCACCGGTATCTATCAGGATGTGGCCTCCTAGGGCTTAATCCACCATATCCTCCCCATGCATATTCTCCGCAAGCAGCAGTAATGTCATGTAACCAGGGTGATATCATTGCAGGTCCTATAGCCTTCTAACATTACCAAACTGTACCCCAAGGATGTATCTCATGAAATCACAGCAGCCCACATGGAGAGAAGTCGAAGTCCATGCATGCATGCTGTGTTTTTATGTGGTTAGATATGTGCATGGGGTACAGTTTGCTAATGTTAAGAGGTTAAAGGACCAGTGGTGATGTCACCCTGCTAACATTAGGCCACACCCCGAGTCCCTTTATAGATCTATAGAACCCTTGACTCCCATCTATAGAACAATTTTTAGCTTAAAGAAGGGTGTCAGATAGTTACTAGAGCTCTATAGGAACCTGCCACCAGCTGTATTTGTGTAAAATGTGGTGACAGGTTCTCTTTATATGGGGTTGTCCAGTTTCAGCAAATATATGTTATTTTCTGTATAATTCTCCAATATCCTTTCTACATCAATATCTAATAGTTTTCTAGATCTCCGCTTGCTGTCATTCTCTAGGAACCTTCATCGTTTACTTCCTATGGATAACAACAGGCCTACAGTAATGTGATGTCACACAGGTGCATGGCTCATCATAAGCTCTGATTACTCTCTGTGATACTAATGAGCTGTGCACCTGTGTGACATCCCACGACCAGAGAGATTCCTATCCCCCGGAAATAGAAGCTGGGAAAATATATGATTGCTGGAGATGCCCCGCACTCATTTAAATGGATAAGCAGAGAAAGGAGAACAAGCACAAATACTCAAGTATAGTGATAAATCAGGTGGTCATAAGGAGTGACTCATCTTATATACAGTATATTCCGGCGTATAAGACGACTTTTGAAGGTTGAAAAATCTTCTGTCTGGTCTGGGGTCGTCTTATACGCCGGTAATGTTTTTGAACTTTCAGAAATTGAGTCTGGGGCCGGTCCGGGGCTGATGGGGCCGGTCGAAAAAAAAACAAACAGCTTCTCACCTTTCCCGCGATCCACCGAAGCTCCGCAGCTACACTCCGGCCGCCGGTGACAGCTCCGTGAGTGCCGGCGTCGCAGAGAATATGACGTCGGCACGCGGCTGACGTCATATTCTGTGAGTCGCCAGCGCTCAATGAGCTGTCACCGCCGGCTGGAGTGTAGCAGCGGAGCTTCGGTGGATCACGGGAAAGGTGAGAAGCTGTTGTATTAATTTAATGTGCCAAGCCTGTACTGGGGGTACAGGCTGGCAATATACAGAGGGGCTGGCTGTATACTAAGGGGGCAGTTTGGCTATATACAGGGGGCTGGCTGTATACTGGAGGGACTGGCTGGCAGTATACAGGGGGGCTGGCTGTATACTAGGGGGGGCAGTTTGGCTATATACAGGGGGGACTGGCTGGCAAAATACAGGGGGAGCTGGCTAAATTCAAATTAAATTCAAATTAAATAAAATTCTAATTAAATGTTAAATTCAAATCTGTTTTTTTTTTTTTTTTTACCGGTGTTTTGTATGCGTTGGAAAAGGGGTAGTTTTATACGGCGAATATATCTTAAACTCTATATTTTAACAGGAAAGTAGGGGGGTCGTCTTATACACCAGGTCGTCTTATACGCCGGAATATACGGTAGTTAGATCATAGGCATATCGGACTACAAACAGTCCTAGATGATGAGCATGAACGCTGCTGCCCACGAGACTTCAGCCCGCCTACCCAGGATGGAGGACTTGCAAGGGTATGTATCACACAAGGGTAGAACTCTTGTATGTCTTGGCGCTGTATCCGACAAAGTTGCAATTAAATTCCTTAAAAGGTTGATAAATTATTAGGGTCACAATTAATTGCACCTAACAAATTATCAACCTTTTAACACAGTGCCAAAAAAGACGAGAGTTCTACTCTTGTGTGATACATTCCCTTGAAGTAAACATAGAAGCTGTCTGTAGCAGGACAGCAAGTAGAGATCTAAAAATCTGATGCAGGAGGAGTTGATATAGAATTTTCCAATATAATTTCTGTAACATTTAATTATCCAAACAATACAATTTATTTTCTGGGCAACCCCTTTACATGGGAGCATCATACCTCATGCGTGCAGTCCAGTTATGTGCACAGAGGGGGAATTTATCATACACTGGCACTATATTTTGTGATATTTCATAAGGGGGGGAAATACTCGATATTCCTGGCGATTCACCAGGAATTGCGACTATTTCAGATTTTGTATAATAGAAAACTGGTGTAACTGCCCTAATAAATACCCAGTCTGTGTGGAGCCTCTGTATTATGCTGCTCAGTACTATGGTGCTTTATAAACTCTGCTAGATGCATTGGGGCATTTATTATTGGTTTTCCATCAGTTTTTTTACATAGTTTTTTTTTTTGCTGCTGCGCAATGTGCATGTTATTTATTATATGTCAGCACCACCAAGACTCACAGCACACCTATTTACACATGCCCCATGCAGATGGCATGTATTTATATGTGAATACAGTGGATTGCAAATATTATTTTCTGCCTTTTCTAAACATTTGCATTAGTATTTAATTGTGTTACCTTGCACCCACACATAATCCTGTGTAGTCCCAGGGGATGGGCTTTGTGTATAATTGTATAACCTTGCACACTCACAGAATCTTGTGTAGTCCTAGGGGTTGGGCTTTGTGTATAATTATATAACTTTGCACCCTGACAGAATCCTGTGTAGTCCCAGGGGTTGGGCTTGGTGTATAATTGTAGAATGTTGCACCCTCACAGAATCCTGTGTAGTCCTAGGGGTTGGGCTTTGGTTTGAATGCATTTTAAAAAACTCAGCTAAGAGCTGAGGATTTTGCAACACAGACAATGCATTTTTTTAAATGCATCCAAACCAAAGCCAACCCCTGGGACTAAACAGAGGATTCTGTCAGGGTGCAAGGCAAGTGAAAACAAACTATATTGTAATGCAAATGCATAGAAAAGGCAGAAAAGCCTATTTGCAATGCTGCAGCAATGGGCTACCTTTAGTAAAAATGAGGTCCCTGGTGACAGATTACCTTTAAACAATCATATCTCTAGAACGTGGTACCTTGAAACACAATTCTTAATTGTGCTATAAACACAACTGTTAATGTTACAGTATATAATGTGACTTTTGAATACTGATCTCAATTCCCTGTAACTTTAAGAGTTTAAGGGAAGATTATATAACATATTTGGTAGATGTTTTCAGAATTTTGCTGCTTATTAAAAAAAAATAAAATGGGAAAAATTACAAAAAGACTTTTTCACGGTGTTATTTATTTTTCTTCTCTGCTAATTGTAAAAAAAAAAAACATTTTATTAATAAAATTATTCTATGGAGGTTAAAGTCTCACAGCATGAAAAAAAACTAAGTAAAAACAGTTATGATATGTAAACCTTAAGGACACAGCCTTTTTCTTTCAGTACAGAGCTGTATGAGGGCTTATTTCTGTGTAACAAATTGTACTTCTTAGTTACGATATTTATTATTCCATGCCTTGTACTGGGAAGCAGGAAAAAATTTCAAAGTGTGGTGATATCAGTAAACAAAAACTATGAATAATCCTGCAAATATGATGACATGAAAACTTGAATTTGTACAATGCCATCAAGCAAGAGACAAAATCATGTTTACCTTGAGTTGTACCGACATAGAGAAAAAAGGTATCCACCAAAAAAGGATTAGAACAAATTCTATGTACCCCAAAATGGTGCAAGGAAAAAATTCAACTCACTTGAATGTTCTGGCATGAGATAAATATTAAAGGGATATCCCCATCTTACAGGTAATACTAGAATTGCAAAACGATGCAGGGATACTTTTGGGACCCTCACAGTTTGAAAAGTTTTCCATTTATCCCTGTTCATTAGATCATGACCAACCTTTACCATGAATTCAATAAAGATGTAAGCAAACTTAAACATATCTTTCAAGGGCTTCTCCAAAAGCATCTCATCCGGCAAACCAGATCATTTTCTATACCATTAGCGAGCAAAAACTCATTAAGATCTATCAGATAGAGATCTTTGGTTTGGTTTTGCAGGTGTCATATTGCAGGTGCAAAAGCGCCAGCGGCATGTAGTTAATGGCGGCGGAGGCGTGACAACATATTTGCTAGGATAGTACCTCCCCCGATGTCCCAGGAAGTGACAAGACCACTGCCAAAATGGAAGCACTATCAGGCCAACTAAGCCCACGGAAGGGCTGACAATTCCAATCGGTGAAAGCACTGATTGCGGGTATTACCAGTGGAGGGGTGAACAGAATGTTCAGTACTAACCCGGACATTGTGGTTCGAGTCTACTCGTCATTAATTACAAATAAGAACAATAATAATAATCTTTATTTTTTATAGGACAAATACATTCTGTGACACTTTCGAATGTTGTTCTGTGACGGATACCTAGTGTAGTCCATCAATATCAGATTTCTTCAGGAATCTCCTACTGATTATCTCAGTGAAAGAATTGCAGTACCATTACCCAACCTCTGTTTACCTTGCATGGCTCTGTATAATTTGTAGCAGTTGTGACTGGCACTGACATTCAGTCCAAATCAACTGAATGGTATAGAAATGAAAAGAGCTTAAAAGGAAACCTACCACTTGGGATAGGGCTTATAAGCAGGACATGCCGTGCACCAGCGCCCCCCGCTGGTGCGGGGAAGCTATTTCCGATATAAACCGTTTAAAAACATAACGAAGATAAGCGCCGGCACCAGCTCACCCTGAGCTGGTGCACGGCATGTCCTGCTTATAAGCCCTATCCAAAGTGGTAGGTTTCCTTTAATGGCAGTAACTGTTTTGTGGGGGTGCCACCAATCCCAAGCTGTTGTGAGTGTTGGGCAGTGAGAACCATGCTAATCTTTTACATATGTTGTATCCTATTTAGTATGGTTAAACCACATGACAGGTTCCATTTCCAATTTCCAAGCAGGCTTGTTTTATCTTTGTGATCTGTAGCGATGATTGTATAACAGTAGTGAAAACTACTACTGATGAACTCCAGGGACTGTTATACCCAGTAATGCAGTGTCAATGGATGGTTGTTATTAAAATTTCTTAATCATTTGCATCCCTTTCCTTCCATCTTACATTACCATATTCAATGTGTCTGGTCTATTTTTTGCCCAATTTTCAAATATAATGTAAGATGATTTCAAGGCAGTACGTAGGATTATTTGTTTAAATCTTAAACGCTTAAAGGGAACCTGCCATTCAAATTAACACACCTAAAATAAATACTTCATTAAAGGGAACCTGTCATCAGAAATTGGCCTAATAAACCAATACAAGTATGTTCTCAAGCAGCTGAACAGCTTCTAGATCAGGTTTCTTTCATGGTCCAGCTTGGTGGCATCATCCAGAAAATCAACTTTGAAGTAAGATGTTTATTGGTTGTATATAGTCAGGGAGGCAGAGAGTTTAAATCTGAAGTCAAGCTCTCCCAACCTCTGAAGCCTCCTCCTAAGTGATTGGTATCATCCATCGGATTTCAGGAGATTTGATCAGTGATGTCCCTGGACATAGGACAATAATTACAACAAAGAGGGTGTTTTAAGCAGGGAAAGCTTGACTTCACTATTAATATCTCTGCCTTCTTGACTTCAAAAAACCTATTTGCATCTCACTGCAAAGTTCATTCTCTGGATGATGCCACCACATCAGGCCATGAAAGAAACATGATCTAGAAGCTGCTCACCTGCTTGACAACTTACTGGTAGCCAATTTCTGATGACACGCTCCTTTTAAGAACCATGATAAAAAGCATTGCCCTTATCCATAAATGGTTCCTCTCCATAGCTGCAATGTTAAAAAAATCAGTTTGTAAACTTATATGCAACTCACCTAATGCGAGTCCAATCATATTGAGTGAATCCTGCATATTCATTGTTCCCTGCACTGCCCTGTCTCTATGTTCCTGACTGACAGGTCTCACTGCTACCACCATGCTGCTATATGGAACTAGTACTTAAGGACCATCTCCCAATATTCAACTACAGGCATATACAGACTCCTTTACTTTCCCCTGGAGGGACTGGAGGTAAATATACACAGTGCCTTGCTGGAACATTGCGTGAGAAACAGACGGACAGAGGTTGTGCGTGACACAGCTCTGCTACATCATTAACTCCTCCCTAAGGAAGGTGGGGGCTAAGAGATACTGGCTATATAAAGAGAAATCGATTCTCAGCCATTCATGAGGGGGGGATGGGTTAGCAGTGTCAGTGAGGAGGTAGTCTTTTTTAGAAGAATGGTGGCTCTAATCCCATGGAGGCATCAGTGGACCGTGTATAAAGACATCTAAAAGGTACTGTGTGAGATTTGTGTGGGGTTGCTGGTGACAGGTTACCTTTAAATATCGTAGATACAGTATTTTTTCCCTATATACATTTTGCAATAGCATATTTATGTTCATACAGAACTAAATCACATATTAACAATGTAAGAGAAATTAAAACACAGAAAAGCCCCGCCTGGAGACTAATATTATTCACAGGGGAGACACAAAAAGTTAATGCACAACAGCTCTTATACAGAGCTCTGCTTTATAGACATGTGCTCAGCATCTTCTAAATACAGTCAGAGAAACCATAGGTCCTTAATAAGGCTTAATAACATACCTCACCACAGGGTTCCCATTGTACAATATATAAATGCCGGCTTCTTTATTCCCATAGATCTGATTGCTGCGGATGCTGCCTTTCCCGTTGCCTAGGACAACAATGCCAGAGCGGAGGCCACTGTGTATCCTGTTACACTGCCAGTTACATTATGTTCACAGAAAAGAAGATAGAGAAAACACAAACATGAATAGCACATGATGCTGAGAATTCAATACCAGATAGAGAATTTATTATTCACATCTATTTCAGAAGGAACATATACAGTAATACCAGTCTACACTAGCGGTCTTTGTTAAAGGAAATCAAGCATGGATGAACCAGGCATCATAATTGTGGTAATCTTCTCATATTTGTTATCAATGGTCTCCTTCCCTTTGAAATCAACTTTTTAAATTATGCTAATGAGACAGAGGGGGGCTGGGAAGTGTTACCAGAGCCACTCAAACGAACACAACGTACACTGTTACTGAACCTGCACGCTTAGAGGCTCTTGTAGCGTCCCCCAGAGCTCTTCAGGCTCATTAGCATAATTTTAAAAGGAAGGAGGCCTTGGATAATAAATATAAGATTACCACAGTCACAGTGTCTAGATTTAAGTGTAATGCAAATCCAAAAGAAGAGCTTGATTGGCACTCACCAACTCCGTTAAAATTGTTCAGCTTTATTCATCCAAGATGAGACAATACAAAGGTGCAAGGATAAGGTGCAAAACGAATGTCAATCTGACGCGTTTCAGACACTTAGGTCCTTAATCATAGGGTTTGTCAGATTGACAGTGATGTCACCCCTGTCCCCCCTCCCCTCTCCTCCCCCTGGTCATGTCTGTGTGTAATATATAGTAAAGTATTGCTAGTGTGTGTGCTGCATCTGCTGACATGCTGCATCCTCCTAATACACACGTGAGAGACACAGATATCAGCTACACAAGCGCCTGACTTGTTTTGCTATAACATGGCTGCATCCTGGAGCTGTTGTCTCTCTCCTATACACACACAGGCTGCAGGGAGCGTGGCCACCAGCAAGCACATGGAGCAGCTGTCAGTCAAGCACTGGGGGTGTGGCTGTACCTCCCACTCATGAATAAGCTGGACAGCTTGAATATGCTAATGACTCATTGGCCATTTCAAAGGTCATTTGCATACAGCTTTAGGACCTCATTGCTTAGGTTTACAGGACACAGAGTTTATTAAAAATAGATTGTGACATGAGAAAATAAAAACCTGGCTATGGCCAGGTGAGCATACATTGGTGTAAATAAACCCTGAAACTGTATATACGTGTGGTTTTTCATTTGTATGTGCACATACATCTCTGTATCTGTACCATATCCATATGAAATACAGTGGGCTAGCAGATGATGGATGGCTGATATAACGTACCTCCCGCAGGTTCTTATCTGGATACTGCAGAAAATGTTGCACAACCGTATGCAGCACATATGAAGCAAGTATTTTAAAGGTAACCTGTTACCAGGAGCCCCATTTTTACACCCCCCCCCCCCCAGTAGTCCCTACAGAGCAAAGTACATACACCGCCAAAAAGTTTTGGTACATAAAAAAATTAGGTTTTACAGAAAAAAAAAGATCTGTTATATAGTAACTTTCAATGCCACGTGTTCTGTGACTAGGCACTTGTCCCCTGGGAGTGGCTATAGAGGAGGGGGCTTCGCTAAACCAAGTGATGGGCGTTTTCATTTATTTGAAAAGGACACACAGAGGTACGGTTTCCTGAGAGAGGGAGGGACTGCTCCTGTACAGCCACTCCCAGGGGACAAGTGCCTAGTCACAGAGCACATGGCATTGAAAGGTACTATATAACAGATCTTTTTTTCTGTAAAACCTATTTTTTTTTATACAAAAACTCTTTGGTACTATGCTCTTTGGGGACTTTGGGGGTGCTAAAAACGGCGACAGGTTCCCTTTAAACATTCCCATAGACTTCTATTTCCTCCTACTGGAGGAAATCGGACACTCTATATTTTTTTAGATCTTTTTCACAGTACGGTTGACAAGACAGCCATGAAAATTGGTGGCCATTTTGCCTTTGACTCATTTTTATACAGGCAGCATATAGTCACATTCAGTTCATTTTCGATGACTCTATACTACTAGACTATTGGCTTACTGGTTGTCAATGGAAGGATTTTTATCACTAGAGCTTCCATAGAGTTACACTGTGACACAAGCTCAATGCACCGTTATAAGAAATGAGGCGCAGCGACTTAAGAGTTTATGTAAATTTCGGGCTGTTGGGGTTGCTGCCAGGACCCCTTTGTGCTCAAACCACCCCCACAGCACTTCTAACCTGCCCACTGCTCCCTCTGGCTCTCCCCTCCTGATGATGTCAGCCGGCAGGAGAAGGCTGGGGATGAGGAGGCAGCAGCAGGGGAACCTTTTCCATACCTCTACCAAAAACCCCTTTAAGTATATTCGAGCAGATTTCAAGCAAAATCTGCTAACAAATGCATTTACCAAATGGAACCTAAACACTACATTGGCGCCCTCTATTGTTACCTTGCACTGGGTCCCTGCATGTGACCACAGTAAGGCCATTTTCACGAGGTTGGGCGGATAATAGAGAGGGAGTGAGGGATAGGCTTCCCTATCCCCTTGAAAGCAGACGCTGGCCCCATATTGTCGCGTGCATGAGGCCTAAGGCTGTTTAATTCAGATGAGCTAACTGTGCAGTGTATGAGGGGCTACTGACAAAGCATTAGATGTTACATACCAGTATAACAGGATTGGCTCCCTTGCGGATATCTACTCCTGCCTCGGTGTTGGAATGGATGTTGTTGTCAGCTATAAGACCTCCTGCTGCTAGACGCAGAAATATTCCTGATGCTTTGCAGTGGTGAATGTCATTCTTCAACATAACAATCTGGAAAAGGAAAACCAAAAAGAGTGTGT
This sequence comes from Engystomops pustulosus, assembly GCA_019512145.1. Classification (NCBI taxonomy): domain Eukaryota; kingdom Metazoa; phylum Chordata; class Amphibia; order Anura; family Leptodactylidae; genus Engystomops; species Engystomops pustulosus. Next base: position 168,780,283 of record CM033641.1, read on the forward strand.
TTTTTGCTGATGAAAGCTAAAGGCTTGGAACACGTAGTAAGGCTCAGTACACACCTGATTTAGCAGGCTCCATTCCCCCTTCCGCTATGCAATAGCTGCAAAAGCAGCCCAGCAGTGAGAGTAATTTTTTCTGTTATTACTACAGAATCGTAACGGAAGGCAACCTCGAGTATGTGGAAGTAGATAGGGAACAGTGTTCTTAAGCTTCCATTACACTCCGCTAAAATGGAGAGTTTTATGGAAACCCCTGACACAGGGTTCAACTGAGCCTAACAGTTACAATAAAGTTGTGGTTTCCATGTAGTTGCTAATATATTCTATCAAGAAAAAGTTAAGGCCAGTTCACATCTCTGGTCAGTCTTCAGTATGAGGCCTGTGGACCTGTTCTGTGTGTAGCCTCAGGCTGCGATCACATGTGGTGCTTATGTTGTGTTTTTAAATGCAATACAACAGATCAGGAGAGGAGATTTCAATAATTATATTGCCGTTAACATTTGCATTTTGTAAACAATGTAAACGCATTGGGGAGATGTATCAAACAATCTGTGCCAGAATACTGGAGTAATTTGCACTTTAAATCCTGTGGCCCACATTTGTTGAAGGTTTTAGACATTTTTAGACAGTTTTCTGTCTAAAAAGGAATTGGGCCAGAAAATTCATTATCATTGTGCAGCAAACTATAGCAACTAATAGGAGCTGGAAAGTAGAACTCACCAGTCTTATACTGCCCCACACCAACTGTCTGGGTCTACTCTGCACTGCTCTAGAAGCAGTGCTTATGCGTGGTGTTTACACTGTGTTTTGAAGTGCAAAGAACTAGTAAGGGGAGGAGATTTGCCTAATTACATTGTTGTGAACATATGTGTTTACAAAACGCTGTTATCACAATATTAGCATTTGTGTTTTGTCAATGCAAATATTAACACAATGTAATTAGGCAAATCTCCGCTCCTCAGCTGTTGTGTTGCACACAATGAAGGAGATGTAGAATAAGTGTCAGTGATTAAAAAAAAGACTCCACATTCTTATTCTGCACCAAATAAATCATACTGGATGATGTATATGTAGTTGTTTATAACTGTGGAGATGTACTTTGGACCAGCTATTAGTTGGTCTAGTTTACACCAGAATATTCTCACACTCAGGTTAGGCAACGCAACATTTTCCCACAAGCCAGAAAACTGACCAAAAATTATGTAAAAAACCCTCAATAAATTTGACAAACAGCATTTCAGGTGGAAATTACTCCGGGATTCTGGCAGAGACAGGTTGATCTATCTCCCCCATCTGCCACATGTGAGGGCAGCCTCAGAATTGTATTTTTTTTACCCATTTCCTTCCAACTAGAGATTAGGAGAAGTTCTTCAATACATTCTTTATACCCCAAAATGTTGCCATGCAACTTGAATAAAACAAGCCCTGATGCTATGATGACTGAAAATTATACAAATTGTGGCTTTGGAAACATCAGGGTGAATAAATGACAAAAAACATATTTTCACATCTTTGCCCAAAACAAGCTAGTTATTAAAGGGGTTCTCCCACGAAAGAAAATTATCAGATCTAAATCCCTTAGTGATGTGTAGATAAATAATAAAGATAATTTTTAAAATTGATTTACATAAATTTGGTGCCTGTACTGTATACAACATCATTTATTTAGGGGTTTTTTATATAGAACCCATGGGAACACTGTATAGAGTAAATTTTTTGGTGGATATTGTAATTATTTCAGGGGTGCTATATTTAGAGGGACCTATACAAAATGAAATAAGGGGTGCACTATATATTATATATATTCTGAATAATTTAATGGGTGAAATATATATATATTTATTCAGGCGACAAAATATATACTAAAATATAATGAGAGGTCTCAAGGTGCAATTTAATATATTTCATGGCACAGTGAGGTCACAGGGTGGCACTAGAAGTGGTCATGACATTTTGTTACTGATGGAGAGGAATTATTACTGGTATGCAATAACTTTAACACTGCTATATATATTTATGTTAGTATTTTCACTGCTGGTATAAATTTATGTAGGCTATTCATTGCTGTTATATAATTATATATAGGTCGAGCAGTGCCCAAAACACATTATCTGAAGACACTAATTATTATGAATGAATAGGAAGCCTTTTAAATGGAAAACCACTTTAATTTCAGCGCCTTACCTTGCTATTTTGAATGCATCTCACTGCATAGGTAAGATCTTTGAATATGCAACCTTCTAGTCTTGCTTGTCCTTGAGAGCATATAAAGATCCCACCCTTTCCATCCCTGAAAACGCATTTCCATACAAGACATCCTTGTATTGAATTGGCAACTGATTGCAGCTCCTTGTCCCTTTGCAGCTCCTGTTGCAAACTTTTTAAAGCCATGTCACTCTGTAAAGCGAGAAGTCCATTAGTCTGTGGCCTGCAGTGTATAGACTTGGCTAGCATGTGACTCAGTCCATGAGAATGATATGACAGTTTGTACACTGACTGGTCATCGTCTTCATTTTCACTGACGGTGCTTATTTCACTATCACTATAATCTGTATCCAGAGTCATGGCCTCCCCATCCTTACCCATGTAAAAGTTTCCATTCAGCTCATTCTCCTTGTCATTTGTGTTCTCCTCCAATACTTGACATTTTGACTGCAGATGTGCATGGCTTCGGTCTCCATTTACATGGATATCACAGGTCTTGATATTTGCACCAGGAGACCCAGTAGCGGAGTAATCAGAATTGTTAGGAGACTCATAAGCAGTGTGCAGCACAGTCCTGGACTTGGCAGAGGCTGAGAGATGCTTACAAGCCCAGTTTTTGTCAGAGGTTGGTGACCCCTCTACGGTCACTGAGGCATTTTCACTGTTCACAAATTCACAGCTCTCAAGAACACTGAGAGCCACATTATGGAAATGTATGCTGGACTGGTTAAAAGTGCAAAATTTTATCTGGCACGCTCCAGGCGCATGGATCTGTAGTTGCCCATTCTCAAAGTTGCAGTTGTCAAACTGGACATAACCAATGGACGTCTAGCAAATAGAAAAAGCAAAACAAAAAAGTGTTGATTCTATTTTATGATGTACATTATTTTAAGAGATTTACTTTTGTAAATATAAGCATTGGTACTCTTTTGATGAAATTGTATGAATACCAAGCAATGAAAAAAACATTTAATTCCATGAAAATGTAGACCAATCCAGTGTTTTAGGAGATGAACACATTAAGATTCAGTAAAACTTTTAACTTAAAGGGGTATTCCCATCTGGGCATTTACATTTAATTAAATTCATTTGCCTTATGTAAACATTTCTTCAATTGGATGTTAATTAAAAAAATGTTCCTGTGTGAAGATAATTTCTCACAAATGTAGTCATGTTGTCCCTTAGAAACCAGATAGCTTCCTCGGATACGACCATGTCCACTCTGGCAGCGATGGCCAGACTTGCGCTATAGAGTCCTGCCGGACCACCAGGATTCAGCAATCATTACCACAGGGTGGCTGTGCGACATGTAGTAACTCCCGGACATTTTGCATACAATAACCTTTTGTTTCTTTGTGCACTCACTCCAGCAGAGGTGTCCGTATCCAAGGAAGCTATCTCGTTTCTAAGGGACAACATGGCCACATTTATGAGAAATTATCTTCACACAGGAACATTTTTTTTAATAACATCTAATTGAAGAAATGTTTACATATGGCAGATTAATGAAACTGAATGTGACTGCCCAGACGAGAATACCCCTTTAAGGATTGAAATCCTTGCTCACTCTATGCTCACCAGTCTGGAATTCAATACTAATACCTAGTATAGTAGTCAATTCCTGCTACCAAAAAGATGCTTTAAAAAAAGCCCCACAAATATATAAAAAGTAATTTTATTTATGAATGTAAAATGGTCATTGCACATACAATAACTACTTCCCTTCTGCTGGCACGATGTTATAGTGTTCTTTTATAGCCAGAGGAGCCTCTCAGAGTAGACGCGATGAACTGCACATAGCTTTAAAAAGAATAACACATGAAATTGGTGCCAGCTCTAAATGCAGATTTGTGTCTGCTGTATAAAACAGTAGACACCTGTCCTGTAGAGGGCTTAGCCCATGAGCTCTCTCCATAAAAGGTTAAAGACTGTGTTGCGTTAAAAGGTTCAAAGACTAAAACCGACTTCAAAATATGGATTATTGTACACCAGAAGATCAATCAGAGAATAGTAGGCCACGGACAGAAAAAATATTGCAGAATATGTCACAAGGCAAGGATTTTATCACAGTTATCTTTTTGTTTCATAATACATCATATACATCATCAAGGTGGAACTAAAATTCTGTCATATGAAATATGGTGTGGATAAAGGGGGATCTTCTGAAAGAGGTGGTCTGAGAGCATACACTATATACGCTCTGAGGTACAATAGTACGGCAGCGATACTGCCACTGTGTTAATGATTTAATGTTTTAGGCTCTATGCAGACGATCAAATCTGGGCCAATGATACGGCCGCTTACTTTGTGGCTGCATCTCAGCCCCCATAGACATCTATGGCACCAGGTCACGGTACAGTGACCGAGCCAGGCAACGGCACAGAAAAATAAAGGACATGCTCGACTGAGCCATAGCATATGTTCGTGTATGAAGTCTTACTTAACAAAAGAAATATAATTCTCACCTTATACATTACTGGTGTGAACCAGGCAGGCATAAAAACCAAGTTGCATAGTCTAGAAGTTGGGCACTGTTGGTCAAAGCAGACAAGTAAAGCCACATCTCCTAGTTTTCCTTGCCCCATGATCTCTACGGGGACTTTTAAAATAATCTCATTTTGCTCTTCATATACACCCGGCTGGAGCATAATACGGTCATAAATGTTAGCTGAAGCTACAGCAGTCCTCAGGTTCTCAAACTCACATCCATAACCAACATAGAGAACCCTTCTATCCTTCTTTCTCCTAAATAGATACAAACAATTGGATGACTCCAGGTCTTGAGCATTCTTTGTCCAGGTTCTGGAGGCTACATAGTGCTGTTTGAAAGCTTCTCTCCAGGACTTTGGTTCTACTTCAGGCTGGATGGGCCAGTTGGGGTGCCTGCATTCTGCACACCCCAAGCATAGCTGCCGCCATCTTGTGTTGTCTAGACTGATTATAAGATCATACCATGACCTGCAGACCAAGCCACAACGCCCGAGGTCACGTAAAGGCAAATATGCTAAAATCAAACGCCAGAGTTCAAGGGGTAGTCCTCCAATCTCCATAATAACCTGCAAAGTAGGAAACAATATGACAGGTAAATGCATCTTAGTATCACAGGTTTACAAGGTAAAAGCATCTTTTGGCTGCCAGAATACTATACCCAAGGGTTTTTAGCAGAAGTATTCTGGTGAACAGCTTGCATGAAAAGATCTTAAAAGTAGCCTATTAGAAGTTTTAAAGGGGTATTCCCACAAAAGAAAATTTGCACATCTCAATCCCCTAGTGATTTTTACACAATAAAGATCATTTGAATCCCTTATTTGACAATTTTACTCAGTTGTATTGCTGTTTTAGCTCCTATCACTCACTAGGCTGCTCAGTGCAAAATTCCATTCCATTCCATTATGATCTATCTAGTGCTGTGAGCTGATAATGTGGTTAAACAATCATGGTACAGGTGTACATACACTTATCTGGCTGCTGACATTGTATTAACACACACATAGAGAGAGAGATCAGAGATGAGGATATGCATGAGATGCCTATTACACAGAGGCATGACAGACAGAGGCTGACAGACTTTGACATTGCCAGTCTGCTACATCTCACAGATATGTGCCTGCCTACCCCCGGATCACTTATCTCCTTGTAGTTTGCAGCTTCTCTCTGTTCACAATGGGGCAGATTTATCAAGCTGTCTGAAAGTCAGAATATTCCTTGTTGCCCATGGCAACCAATTTTCACCAGTGCTCATGAATATTTTATAGGGGAGCTGTGATTGGTTGCCAGGGGTAACTGAGAATATTCTGACTTTCAGACAGCTTGATAAATCTGCCCCAATGTGTTTCCTGGCAGAGTTAGTGTCTGTGAGCTCTGTTCTGTACTGCAGGGTGCGTGGCTACAGGCACAGATCAGAAAGACACAGAAATCCAAGATGGCGGCCGCCTGACCCCAAGTTTGAAGTTACAGGGCCGTGTCTAGGGGCAACTGAAATTGTGTTCACCAGGACTGACAGGTTGGAATTATATCTGTGAAATGCTGTATTTTTTGTTAATAACAGTCTTTGTCTTTGTGGGAATACCCCTTTAAGCATGCCAAACTGCAGCTCACGTTAGGTAAAAGCAGAGCTGAGAACAATGCATTTATATTCTAGTATTGTAGCTGGACATGGAGTGCCTTTGTCTGCTGTAAGATCTCTGCACTGAGCTGCTCTACAGCTCCTCACCTTTGACCAAGTTCAAAGTGTTAAAATCATAGGGGACATTTGGATGACACTTGTACAGGCAGTGTTACTAGTTACTAAGTCCCATGCATATAAATTCACATAGACGTTTCTCTGTACTTACGGGACGAGGAAGACACTGAGCAGCAGTACTACTGGCATGTCTGGCTGGCTATATATGCCACAGGGGGCTGGCTGGCTATATATGCCACAGGGGGCTGGCTGGCTATATATGCCACAGGGGGCTGGCTGGCTATATATGCCACAGGGGGCTGGCTGGCTATATATGCCACAGGGGGCTGGCTGGCTATATATGCCACAGGGGGCTGGCTGGCTTTATATGCTGGGAGGCTGTGACCAATGCATTTCCCACTGTCAATAGGTTTTCCCAGTTTTTGGTGGTAAAATTAGGGGCTTCGGCTTATACTCGAGTATATATAGTACTTTCTGTATCAATTCCTTGCGATATCCTAGATCTCTGCTTTCTGTCCTTCTATAGAAAGCTTCTATGTTTACTTCCAATGAACAGAAATCTGACCATGGTCACACAGGTGCACGGCTCGTTAATATCATAGAGCATAATCAGAGCTGTTTGTTATAACAAGCTGTGAACCTGTGTGACAATGGTCAGATTTCTGTCCACTGGAAATAAACAATAAAGATTGGCAACAAGCAGAAATCCAGAAAACCATAAACAATTGATGCAGAAAGTATATTGCAAACTTGTATAACTTTTCATTATTCAAACATTTATTTGCTGAAATGGGAACACCTCTTTAAGCAAGCGAGATAAACTAAAGGAGGATCACATGTATTTCCACATGTTACAACTTTCAGTTCCTACACACTGGAGCCTCTCTCAAGTGATACATATAAAATATGTATGTACATATATTCAATAAATAAGTATTTATAAAGTACAGCAGAATCCGGACATATAAAATCACTACTAGTAATGTATGCCGTGTAGAGTGAATATAGGGGGTGTATCATAACATCGTCGGCCTGTCATAGAACTGCACTAAAGCCTGCACCGGATTCGGACTAGTGTGCAGGTTCAGAGCCCAAGCGGCAAAATCTGCACCAGGACTTGAGACTAGATCACAAGCGTATAGGCCATGATGTGTCTTCCCCTTAAGGCCACGTGGTATGTTTCCTTGCACTCAAAAATCCATTGCAAATGCATCATGCCAAAACATGTGTGCAAAAGTGTCAGTGTTTTGTATTTCATAATGATTATCATTGACTTCAAAGGGTTATTTTTACCAAGCACATTTGTTTTGTCAAAAGAAACCCTGCAGATTGTTAATTATCGCTCAGCAATTCCACCCTCTTTGTCTCTGACCTAAATGCCCATAACCAAGCCAATTGTCACCTGTGAAAAACATCGGTTTCTCTAAGCCGATCTGCCTCCGCCTAGAATCACGGATTCTCCTGAACTATAGTCTGAGAGATCCATAAAAAATATGACTAGAACACACTCTACTACCTAATGGAATGGATTAAAAAAGTATAGCATTTATTTCAGCAGTTCACTATCCATTTTTCAATGTTGGGTGCCCTAGGTCCTAACTTCATCTGTGATGAAGTTCGTAAAGGTTGTGGTTAGAGGGCTGCTAGTAATATAGTGAATAGATATACTAGAAATATTACTAGAAATTCCACACTTCCATCCTCAACTAAAAATACTCCTCAGAAATGCTAAAAGGAGTATTTTTAGTCTGCCAGGCTTTGAACTCTGAAGATAGATGCCTGAGCATCATAGAAAAATGACAAAACTCCCAAAAACTCAACTGAATTATAGTCATAGAATAACTTATTTACCTGTCTTAAAGTTTTCTGTATTTACTTCGACCTTTCATCTTGGCTTCTTCGTTACCAACGTGTTTTCTAAGTGACAGAAAAAAATGGCAATTTAGGCACCAGAAAACTATTAATCCAAAATAATGAATACAGCACAAATGCAGTGAGATAATGCATTCTTCTACTTTCCGGTATGATGATTGGTGCTGCTGTACTGTAGGGAAGCACGAGCTCTGCTATGATTTTTGGTGTACAGTTCCCAGCACAATGTTAAGTTTGTAAAATGCAGACACAGTACTGTCCGGGATTCATGGTCCAAGCACGACAGTGTGTCTCTAGACAGACAAAGCTGCAATTTGATTATTTAGGCCAAGCATTTCAGTTATACTCCTGCAAAGCTGCACACATGAGCTATGGATGGCACCTTACATTAATACAATGACCCTGTTAATTTCTATGGGAGTGTTATGTTCTGGTCCATCAGAGATGAATCTTTCATCTAGAATTTGATATCGGTTTCTAGCTGTAGAATAAAACATTCATTCTACTTAAAAGTGCTGTCTATAGAACAGGAATTGTCAGAATACAAGTCATGTACTCCTCTAGTATGTGCAGTGTACCATGATTATGGCAAAGCTCGTCAAAAGGTCACACTTTAAAATATATGATAAAACAATATATAATGGTATTCTCCATAGCTGATAATGTCATAATAAACATACGGACTGTATTTTTTATGGATGAAATATAAAGTGATAAATTCACAATAAACATATCAACACTTAAAGGGTTTATATGATCCCTGAAGCCAAAAATAAAACTGGTGTGTTATAAGTGCACCCACTACTAGTCTAAATTAAAAAAAAAAAATCCACCTTAAAGTGTGTGTGTGGAATTACTTATTTTTACACTACAGTACCTTTTTATCCATGCAGGCCAGGACCGAGCAACCAAGATGGCCGTGGTGGTCCACATTGGGACCTCGTGTGCAGAATGCACAGCACAGCAGATATTGGCTGCTTGTGCTGTGCCCTTGTCTGGCAGAGCGTCCACGACTGGCACTGTGCACGCTCCACTGGTTCAAACAGGAGGAGGAAGTGTGCAAGTGGCCGATTTCACTTTCTTTAAAAGACCCTAAAATCGGTGATAACATTGAATTCATATAGGGAGTTACTTTTGTTTATCTAGAACATGCTGGGCAATATCTGCCACCGTACAAGACTTTTAAGGGGTTTTGTTTTCCTCAAGCACCAAGTTACATTCTGCATGCAAATGTGCTGGAGGCATCTTTTATTTCAATAAAACAACAGGTGAACTAGTAACTATCCTGTGAAGATCTGTCACGGCTATAATTCAGTTTTATCTGCTTTTATAACTGAACAAATAAATGGGATTCCTAATGCAAATGTCTACTCAGCCTTAACTGATAGAAACCTGGAGGCTTATCATTGCTTACAGGAAATCTACCATCAAAATCAAGCATGGATAAACCAGGGACACCAATTTATAGATCCAGGTACTGTGACTGTGGTAATCTTATATTATATTTTCTGGATAAAAATAGTTTTTCAATAGTGGGTGTTGAGCAGCAGTAGCCAGCCTAGTCTATGGTTTGTGTTTTATAGCCTCTAAAATCTGACTTGACGGACTGTTACACTTTTTCACCCTTCCCCTGCTTCCTCCGCACTGAGATTACAGCAGGAAGTGCTTACTGCACAAGAGCTGAGGAAGCAGGGAGAGCGAGACAGTGTAACAGCCTGTAAAGTCAGATCACAGAGAGGCTACAGTACCCCCTCAGGCTAATTATCATAATCTTAAATGTTGAATTTAGAAGGAGAGAAGATTCCCATAGTCACGGGCCGGGGTTTATAATACAGGATTTTGATGGTAGATTTCCTCTAATTGTAGCTATAAATTGCTTTCACAAGTGTAGTAACACATTCTCTGCAAACAGTAACTCACTTCTTGTTATGCAGGACCCAATCCAATTGTTGTTCACAGCAGTTCTGTCTCATCTAATAACAGCCAAGGGTGTCCACACACACATCATATTTTCCACTTTGGATTTGTTGCATACAATGAATTTTGCTGATGGAAATCTCTGTGTCCCTACTACCACCTTTACATTGCAGAAAACATCAAAACATGTGTAACAGTAATAATATTATGTGGATAATTTACACAGAGCATCCACTAAGCTCCAATGTAAAAGGGTTTTCTAATGTTTGTATTAGAGGCTTTCTTCACACAAAACTGTGGACCCCCCACCCACCCTTGCCACTGCATTTAGGCTAAGCACACATATGGCTTTTTATGAGCTTGTTTTGCATTAACAGTAAAACTGTTTTACAGACTGAACAGGAGAAGCTGGAGCAGAGGCCTGCATGACTGGGGCTTGGAGAGCAGCGGATTGGCCAATTTGTAAAAGGCTTATGATGAGAAGAGAGAGGGTAAGATGGGTGAGCTGGGGACCAATCAGGAGATAGTGTGGAAAGGAGAGTGGGGGTTGGGGTGGGGTTAGTCATTCCGCTGAATGTAGGCACAGAAGCAAGTCCCGCCCCCCCCTGGTTTGTATGATTCAAGTGTGAGAGTAGGTTTGTTTATGGGAAAGTGCATGTGATTTTGGGGAAAAAAAAATTGTTGTATTGGGGGGATAGAGTATAATTTTAGTTGTGTTATACTGTCAAACAGTCCGTCACGGTGGCTTGAAGTTGGTGGCAAATTGGTGGGGAGGTGGAGTCACAGGGCCTGACATACCTCCAGATTACTGGAAATCCGTTTTAACAGGCATGCGCGTGGTGGGGAGGACTCAGACAGAGTACTCATGGATATGGCGGAAGGTGACGAGCCACTTAACGTGGCGGATAGTGCTACTGAGCCGTGGGGTGGCTGGTTGGTAAGGGAAGTCACATTTCAATTATGGATAGTTGATGCGCATCAACTCATTTTTGAACTTCCAGGACTGTTCGTTATTAAATCTTGGCTGCTGTGGCCAATTATTTTCCAAAAGAAGTGTTGTGGTGTATTATTTTACAAGGTACTTTGGGGGGCCACAGTTGTATGTGGTATGGAAAGCGACAGAATCAACAAATACCCAGTCATGTAAAACAGCATGATCATTGACAGCAAGCAAGGGAAAATACAGTTTTAAAGAGAACTTTTCACATTTTCACATATACAGCTAGTAACAGGTTCCCATACAGCAGAATATCATAGCCCTGTCAATCAGGAACAAGGAGCAGGGAAATGCATGTCAATTTTAACCCCTTATTACTGATGCTTGTTTTCAGTTTAATGACCAGAATCTATTTCTAGAATCTGACATGTGTCATGATAAGTGGTTATAATACAAAACACTTTAACATATCCGGACAGTTCAGAAAGCTCCTTGGAATGTGTTTATCCACGGCAGGCTGAGGCAATCCAGCTTTCCCAAGGTTCTGAATGTTTTAATAGTTTTTTCAGCAAACCCACTCAGCTCAAGGATTAAACAAGATATGTGCCTGCATCAGTGTAGCTACAGCATTCTCAAGGTATGCTTGGTTCATAATCCATGAAATCAAATGGAAGATTTCCTCTAAAGAGAACCTGTCACCACATTTGCACATATACAGCCAGTGACAGATTCCTAAAAATTGAAAAAAAACTGCACGTCACGTTCTTGTGGGCTCAGTTTTTTCGACTTTGACTGTGCACTCAAAATAACACCTCAGCTTTATTCTTTGGTTCGGTGCGATCGCGGTGATACCAAATTTATATACTCGATGTAAATGTTTTTATTGTTAAAAATTATAATAAAGATTATATTAAAAAAAAAAAAAACCCATCAGTACATGATTTATTGATGAACTGCTCAAAATAAGATCCAGTATTCTAGGAGTCAACATCAAACTAAATAGGTTTATAATGTTTTCCCTTAACCCCTTAAGGACGCAGGGTTTTTCCGCTCATTTCTCGCTCTCCAACTTCAAAAATCCATAACTTTTTCATGTGTGAGGGCTTATTTTGTGCGTAACAAATTTTACTTTCCCGTAATGTTATTTATTTTAACATGCCGTGTACTGCGAAGCTGAAAAAAAACCGTCACGTTCTTGTGGGCTCAGTTTTTTCGACTTTGACTGTGCACTCAAAATAACACCTCAGCTTTATTCTTTGGTTCGGTGCGATCGCGGTGATACCAAATTTCTATAGGTTTTATTGTGTTTTAATACATTTTCAAAAATTCAACGAATGTGTACAAAAAAGAAAAAAAAATTTTTGCCATCTTCTGATGCTAATAACTTTTTCATACTTTGGTGCAAAATAAGGCGACGTTTTCATTGCTACCATTTTGAGGTCTGTGCAACATTTTGATCATTTTTTATTTCATTTTATATGTGATGTAAAAAGGTGTAAAAGTTGCATTTCGGACATTTGGGCACCATTTCCCGCCTCGGAGGTCACCGCCGGCCATAACCGTTTTTGTATTTTGATAGATCAGGCATTTTGGGACACGGCGATACCTAATATGTTTGTGATTTTTACTGTTTATTATGTTTTATATCAGTTCTAGGGAAAGGGGGGTGATTAGAATTTTTAATATTTTATTAATTTTTTTTCTTTTTTAAACTTTTTTTTTTTTCTTTTTTTTCCCACTATTTCTTAGACCATCTAGGGTACATTAACCCTAGATGGTCAGATCGCTCCTACCATATACTGCAATACTTCTGTATTGCAATATATGGCACTTTTGCAGGTCATTCATTACAATGAGCCACTGGCTCATTGTAACGAATCTCCAGAAGCCATGTAGCCTCGTGTCAAAAGAAGACCCAAGGCTACCAATCGCTGCCCCCCGATGACGGTCGGGGACGCGTCTTTTAAACGCCGCCGGCGACTTTGCCGGCGGCAATGACAGGGTTAATAGCCGCGATTGGTGCAAGCACCGACCGCGGTTATTAGCGGTGGGGGTTTTCTGCAAAATGCAAAAACCCCCACCTTTGTATGAAGAGGACTCAGCCTGTGAGCCCTCTTCATACACTCCTTTTACCTCTGAGCCGTAGAGCTACGGCGCAGAGCGTTAAGGGATTAAAGTGCTGTAGATGTTTCCACCACAGAATCAGACTTCGCCGCTTCTAGAATTAACAATGGATAAGAGTAGCCAACCCAACAGCTTAGACTTACCTTCACCTAAGACAAATTAACCCAGCATACTCTATCATTACCAGCACTTGATAGTAACCAACATATCAGCTTCCAAAGTTACCAAAGAGTAACATGCCCATTAAATTGTATGGTTAACAGCATTTGAAATTTTCCACCCCAAGCACTTTTACAATTACCAGCACCTAAAAGCAGTAGCATTCCTTGATTCCTAGCACCCAAGGGTAGCAAGGCCAGCAGGTTTTATGAATATCAGCATCTAACAGTGGTGCACCTAGCAGCGTATATATATTTTTCCAAGCAGCAAAGAGAGGTAGATCCAACATCTTTTGTGGTTACTGACCCTGAAGCATATTTGGTTCTCAGTCTAATCGTAGTAGGTGTAGCAACTTCTATGGATTCTATACACAATGCACAACAGAAAAAGTGAAATAGTAGAACATAAAATAATCTTTAGCCTTTTATATTATGACTAGAGATGAGCGAACATGCTCGTCCGAGCTTGATGCTCGGTCGAGCATTAGGGTACTCGAAACTGCTCGTTACTCGGACGAATACTTCGCCCGCTCGAGAAAATGGCAGCTCCCGCCGTTTTGCTTTTTGGCGGCCAGAAACAGAGCCAATCACAAGCCAGGAGACTCTGCACTCCACCCAGCATGACGTGGTACCCTTACACGTCGATAGCAGTGGTTGGCTGGCCAGATCAGGTGACCCTGGGATAGACTAGCCGCTGGCCGCGCTGCTCGGATCATTCTGTCTCTGGATGCCGCTAGGGAGAGAGCTGCTGCTGGTCAGGGAGACAGACAGACAACAGTGAGCATAACAAATATAACAGAACTGAACTAACAATCCCAAGAATACAAACCCCCCTGTCTAACACCCTAACAGCAGTAGTGTAGACCTATACCACCTACACCATTTGTCCCGGGACCTTCAACCCTTAATGAATAGATGATCAGGAGGTTATTAGGCAGCCATATTTAGAGAGAACCAAGAGGAAATAGGGGAGGGGGGGGGGGGGAAGAAGGAAGACGCAAGGAGGTAATGGTAGGGGGAGGTAATGGTAGGGGGAGGTGGGAAGGGGGGGGGGGGGGGGAGGGAGGGAGAGAATGGAGTGCCATAAATGGCGCACGGTCAAGATGACCAAGAAGAAAGCGCAAATCAATCACAGGGTACATTCCAACCACTCTGACGTTGTTCCGTCGCAGGCGGTTTTCGAGGTCATCAGCTCTGTCGATGGAAGCAGACATTTGGCGCTGAAGCTCTCTGCGACTTTGCCAGCGGCGTTGAGAGGGTTAATAGCCGCGATCGGTGCAAGCCCCGACCGCGGTTAATAGCGGTGGGGGTTTTCTGCAAAATGCAAAAACCCCCACCTTTGTATGAAGAGGACTCAGCCCGTGAGCCCCCTTCATACATCCCTTATACCTCTGCGCCGTAGAGCTACGGTGCAGAGCGTTGAGGGGTTAAAGGGGTAATCCCACGGAGACAAGATTCTTAAAAATATTCAGGATAACAAAATAACACATTCTCTAAATACAGCATTTCAAAGATATAATTCCAACCTGTCTCTATCATTCATGGTTTACACAATTTGGTTGCTTGGGATCTGACTGTTAATCTTCTGACTTTAGAGTTGGGAGTCAGACGCTGCACTGAGCTCCTCCCTGCACTCCAGCTGCCACCCTTGTATTCCAAGATGAGCTCACACACACACAGACTTTTTGCCGACAAGCAACAGCCTGAGGAGAGTAAAACTACAAGCTAGAGACAGATAAGGTCTTTATCCAGGGGAGGGGGAGGAAGGTACAGTAGATCTAACAGTGTATGTTGTGGCTGAGATGTAGCAGAACTGAGAATGTAATTGTGTATTATATGCATCTCATGGATCTCATCATCTCTCATCTCTGATCTGTCACATCTCTCCTTCTATGTGTCAGGTACTAGTGAATGTGCAGAAGCTAAATGAAAGTGTATATAAACCTGGACCGTGATAATCTAATTACATTTTCAGCAGTCAGCATGTTACACAGCACTACAGGGATCATAATGCAGATGTGGGAGGGGCCTAGCCAGGCACATGCACAGCACTGACAGCGGCAGTTATTGCACAACTCAGTGCTACAGAGCGCTCAGCCTTCAGAGTCTCCTTCCACCTGCTGTGCTCAGATAGTCCCTGCATTTACTGATCCCCAGCACAGCAGGAATCTGCTATTGGTGCTGTGTGTAACCTACCAAAGTCCTGACACTGCTTCCTCTCCTTTTAATCATTGTCAATATATACTTGAATAAGAAAATACATGACAAATTAGGGGGCATTCCGGTGCTCAGTCTGACCGTGGCCCAGATTTAACATGCAAAGTCCAATAGAAATGTTTCACACGCCCCATGTTAAAAGTGCAAAAAAAGTTGCTGCACTCTGTCGGGGCAGTGCAGGGGGCACCAGATTCATGAAGAACTCGTCTCGAATAACGAGTACCCGAGCATTTTAGTGCTCGCTCATCTCCAGTTGCAGCAAATTTCCACCACCTTTTTGAATCGCTATCAAAAAGAACTAAAACCTGCCTATATCTTGGATTGGCCACATTTCCACAATTAAAATTATGATCCTCCCCAAAATTATATATTATTTTAGGAATGTCCCTGTTTTTTTTGCCAAACTCTCTATTGCACCGCCTCAAAAAAAGTTTGACCTCCGTTGTGTGTGTCAAGTCATTTACAGAGCAGTCTGACCAAGTCAGACCTCTGTGGCAGGGAAACACGTCCAAGCTATGGGTACAAATTGAGTCTGCTACCTCATAATATACCCCCCAACGACTGGTTGTGGAAGGCTAGGGTGGACAAGTCTCCATGTCCTACTTATCTCCCTACACTTAGGGCATCCATATCCTTGTGACGAGGTTTGTTATAATCCCCTAAATTACTCCCCCTCAGATATGCAGATGTTCCTTTTAATACCCTCCACACATTGGGGCAGATTTACTTACCAGGTCCATTCGCAATCCAGCGGCGGGTTCTCCGATGCTGATTCGTGTCTTCCGGGGATTCACTAAGGTAGTGCGCCCGATGTCCACCAGGTGTCGCTGCTGCGCTGAAGTCCGCCGAGGTCCGCTGGAGTTCACCAAGCTAGGCTGGGTGCAGGTAAGCGCGTGTTAAACTGCGTTTTTTCCGAATCCGTCGGGTTTTCCAATGGCCATGCCCCCCGATTTCCGTTGCGTGTGCCAAAAACCCGGGGCAATTCAGGGAAAACCGGTAATATTCGGGAAACATGTTGGAAAAACGCGAGTCGGGCCCTTAGTAAATGACCCCCATTATCTCAGACTTTTGTTCTTGGCTAAGTAAGGGTTTACTGAGTACAGGTGATCTTCATCAAGGGTCAGTTATTATTCCCTTTAGTGAAATCACTTCCAAATTTAATATTTCAAATAAAGAATTCTTCAAATACCTTCAGATCAGACATTTCTTCTGTGTTGCACGTGGGTGCAACCCATCCTCCAACTCCCTTAGAATCCTTTTTCTACAAGCCTCTTGAAAAGCGTAAACGTATTTCGGTGATCTATGGCACTCTCATATAGTCGGACACGAGGAAACAAAGTACAGGTGGTATCTGACCCCATTTCGTCTTTCCAAAATGCATCTCTCCCCTTCAGCCACATGCTGAAGATGTAAATAGAGAGACTGGATTTCATCTTTCTTTTTTCCTGAAAAGAATCCTCTTGTTGCCTCCCCCATGGGGCCCTCAGGTAGCTCTCCCATCCCTAGACATGGATGATGTAAACAAAGTGGACAAATTGATGACATTCCACTTCTTGACAGTTACCAGAGCACGTAGCTGAAAATGGAACTCTAGCTCCCCTCCCCCCATCACTTAGAGATATTATGCAGGGTATACAATTCAACACAACTATGGAAAAACGTATTGCAACCAGAACTGGAATACATACAATCGCACATGGGCCAAACGGCATGCATATTACGCATCCAATCCTCCAAAGTAGATCAAACCTTAAAGGAAACCTACCACTTAAAAGTGTTAGTTCTAAGACACATACCCACGCACCTGTGCAACTTAGCACCCCCTGTTTCCCAGCGCGAAGTTGCGCAGGCACACGTGTGCCGGAGAGCTCGGTGACGTCACTGGCTCTCCAGCACGTAAGAATCTGGCGCACGCACGGGCGCGCGTATGGTGAGCCGTGCCCTAGTGCGGTGCGCCGAGATAAATGTTAAAATAACTTATAAATCAGTGATACAGCAGTTTATTTTACTAATGAAAATATGCTCTGGCACCAGCTCACCCTGAGCTGGTGCCATGTATATGTGTGTAGGAACTACCACAAACTTCACAAACTTCACTTAAAGGGGTATTCCAGGAATAAGAATAATCTGTATTTAGAAATGTCATTAAAATTAAATGTAATATGTAATTGAATGTTATTTTCAATTCTGCTTGCTTTAGCAGAAAATGTACATAGTGGGGCAAATTTACTTACCTGGTCCTGTCGCGATCCCCGATTTGTCGCGATTCACGTAGCTCATGAGCTCGAGTTCCTGCATCCGTTGCTTCCCTGCTGAGGTCCGTCGGAGTTAACCTTCTTCTGCTCGATGCTTGTACGTGCCTGTCTTGCGACACAATTCGAAATGTTAAATCCTGCGCGTTGTCCGAATCCGCAGGGTTGTCAGGCGGCCCGCCCCCGATTTGTGTCGAGTGCAAGCTGCCACCGATGCGGCAAAATCCGATCGCGTGCGCCAAAATCCCCTGTTAAATGCGGCACAAAACGGAAATCCCCAGGAAACCCGCTCCGCGGACCCTTAGTAAGTGAGCCCCAATGTTTCAGTTTAAAAAAACCTACTGGCCCTTTAATCGGTCCTGTGCCTTTTGACTCGAGTATGTATGCCGAGGGTGTAGTATACAGCCAGCCAGCCCCCATGTAGTATACAGCCAGTCAGCCCCCATGTAGTATACAGCCAGCCAGCCCCCATGTAGTATACAGCCAGCCCCCCCCAACAAACCTGCCTCCCCCCGTGTAGAAAAAAGCCTGCCCCCGTGTAGTATACAGCCTGCCCCCGTGTAGTATACAGCCTGCCCCCGGGGGTAGGCTGTATGCTACACGGGGGCAGGCTGTGTGCTACACAGGGGCTGGCTGTATACTACATGGGAGCTGGCTGTATACTACACTGTAGTATGGCAGTATATGATAGGATCGATCAGACAACCTACGGTTATAGTACCCTAGGGAGTCTGAAAAATAGTAAAAATAAAAAAAAGTTTAAAAAAAAAATTATAATAAAAAAACCTAAAAATTCAAATCACCCCCCTTCACGTAGAACTGACATAAATATAAATAAACAGTAAAAATCATAAACACATTAGGCATCGACGCTTCGAAAAAAAAAGCCCGATCTATCAAAATATATTAACGGCTTTTCAATGTGTTTAACCCCGTAACTGAAAATAGCGCCCAAAGTCGAAAATGGCACTTTTTTGCCATTTTGAAAAATATAAAAAAAATCTATAAAAAGTGATCAAAAGGTCGTACTGTCCTAAAAATGATATTGTTGAAAATATTATCAAAATTCGAAAAAAAATGACACCACCCACAGCTCCGTACACCAAAGTATAAAAAAGTTATTAGCGCCAGAAGTTGGCAAAATAAAAAAAAATAATTTATACAGGAGGTTTTCATTTTTGTAAATGTATGAAAACATTATAAAACCTATACAAATTTGTTATCCCCGTAATCGTACCAACCAAAGAATAAAGTAGACATGTCATTTGGGGCGCTCAGTGAAAAACGTAATATCCAAGCCCACAAGAAAATGTCGCAAATGCGTTTTTTCACCATTTTCACTGCATTTGGAATTCATTTCACTTCCGAGTACATGGCATGGAATATTTAATACCATCACTATGAAGTGCAATTTGTTACGCAAAAAACAAGCTGTCACGCAGCTCTTTACGTGTAAAAATAAAAAAGTTGTAGATTTTTGAAGGTGGGGAGTGAAAAATGGACATGAAAAAACAGGAAAGGGCCCGGTCCTTAACCGGTTAAAGTTGTCCACACACATTGCACAACAATAAATCACAGCCCTGAACTCAAGGTGCTGCCACCGGTTCTCCTTTAATATAAGCCCGGTCCGTAACGGGATTATATAGGGTGAGGAATCAACCCGGTAGCATGTATATATGTGAGAGGGGGCACACTAGACAAAACAATATATACAGTAGAGGTATATACAGAGAGATATATTACACAGAGTACAAAATATAAGGTAGCACTACAATTAACAGTAGTTCAGTAAGTTCGTTACCTTGTGTGTGGCCTAATGGAACCTGTTAGTCCACACCTTAAGATCCTTCTCTGCTTTTGATGTTTCAAAGGTTCCCAGAAAAAAGACTATGTGGCCTTAGAGGTGCCTGATTATCTGGTGGAGACACACCTCTGCCCACCAAACAGGAGGGGTGATGGGTTCCTCCTACCTGGTACTACAAACAGGGCCCTGGAGAAGCCATAGGTTCTGGTATAATTGGATCCGAGTGAATCCCTGGATTGCATTGATATCAAACCTAACCCATTTGCTCTGGTCTTATCCAGAGACATTGATATCTCTGGACTCAAGAGTGCTAGAGCCCCGGGAAATTGGACTATTGTGATCTCCTGAAATAACAATCCATGGTGGGATGGACCATAACTGTCCCTATTCAACCTATTGGTTTAAGGGTTTTTATAGTCCTTTGTCTGTTTGAAACTTGGGGGGGGGGGGTTGCATGTAGACGATGAGGCTGCAGAGGCCCTTTGAAGCTCGGACACATGCTGTGTTCATAAACAACCTAGCTCAATTAGGACAATTAAGCTGAGGCTGGGGGAAAGTGGGGTAGGAAAAGGCCCCCATCCTCCTGGTCACATTTATCACAGCCATGCCAAGGTACAGTGCTTCCAATGCTTTAATATAGTTTGGTGGCCTCGGGAGGCTTGTAACCTTTAAAATAAATTAATGAAGTGATTGCAATGGGTAAGAAGAGAAATTTGATTTCTTTGATCTTAAAAAAAATTATGGGATGTATGTAGAGAGGAATAAATTCCCACGATAAGGACATAGGGACACATTTACTAAGTGACATGCTGCAGTTTTCTGTCAGACTTTGCAAGTCCTTTTAGGTACAAACTGCTTGTACAGGTATTTAAGAAGTGTCTACATATTTGTGTCGCATGCAACTGTTTTGTGGCGCAGCTGCATTAACTCCTTAAGGACGCAGGCATTTTACAGCTTAAAGGGGTTATGCCACGAAACAATTGACTACAAAAAGCTGTCAAAGAGGTTAAAATATTTCAAAAATCTATTTGTAATGGTTACCTGGAATTAAAGATACCTTTCTATTTGTTATTATGATGCTTGTTCAGCCTCTATTCTGCTCCACAAAGAAGCAGATGTGGGAGGGGCCTAGCCAGGCACATGCACAGCACTGACAGCGGCTGTTATTGCACAACTCAGTGCTACAGAGCGTTCAGCCTTCAGAGTCTCCTTCCACCTGCTGTGCTCAAATAGTCCCTGCATTTACTGATTCAATAGAAATGTGTCATACGTCCCATGTTAAAAGTGCACCAAAAAAAGTTGGTGCAGTCTGTCAAAGCAGTGCAGGGGGAACCAGATTCATGAAGAACGTGCGCCGGAAATCCTGAATCTGGCGCCCCCTGCACACTACACAGGACACTGCACATAGTACACATGTACTATGTAATCTCACAGCATCATGGTCGGTCAGGCTGACATGCATGGCGGAAGTCTAGGTGGAGGCAGACCAAAGTGACACTTACCCCTGAGGAAGTCACTTCAAAGTGAGGATACACATGGAGTTTGCCGTCTCTGCATTTTTCTAGACCTTCGACATATTAACACTTTACTGTCCGCCTGACCGACCATGATGCTGTGAGAATACATTGTTTTGTT
Source organism: Engystomops pustulosus (assembly GCA_019512145.1). Classification (NCBI taxonomy): domain Eukaryota; kingdom Metazoa; phylum Chordata; class Amphibia; order Anura; family Leptodactylidae; genus Engystomops; species Engystomops pustulosus. The sequence goes on from CM033641.1 coordinate 168,801,581, forward strand.
CTACTTGTAGGCATTGATTGTACAAAATTAGGTGCAATAACATGGACCTTTTCAGTTGTTTTTATGACTTTTACTAATAAACTTTTGTATTTTTGTATGTTACTTTGAGGCCGTTAATTGCATCTCTTTCTGTGTATTTTGTAAGGAATTGCAACTAAATCACTAGATAGATAAATAGATAGATAGATATTTATGAGATAGATAGATGGATATGTGATAGATAGATATGAGATGGATGGATGGATAGATAGATGATTGATGACAGGTGATGGTGGAGAGTAGGAGGAGGACTGCATCAGGAGTGATCAGAGCTCAGCCTGTTACTTGTGTTATCTCTGCAGCCTCCTGTGTGACCTGACTAATGGTGGAGGGGGGAAGGGCTGCTATATTGCTATGATCCATGTTAGGGGAGGACTCCTCTGTGCATCATATAGTCATGTCTGGCTGCAGTTACCTTGTATCTGCTGCTGGAAGCACCTGTGACACTGGTAAGCAGTGGACATCACAGCACAATCTCTGCCCCTCCTCCTCTCTTACTTCCTATTGGCTGCAGTGTATCAGCTGATCTCTCAGTGTGGAGAGGAGCTGTAAGCCCGTGGAGTGATCTGTAGTGCAGAGCAGCTGGCTGAATGCTTGTGCGCACTCGGCTAGATCAGCTGTAACTCAGGATGGGACACAGCTACCAGCAGGGGGCACCAGCAACCAGAACAAAAGGAGTTATCTCTATCTTCAGGCAGATAGATTTACCACCTAAATAAGTTGCTGAATAACATTTCCCATATGTCTATTTTACATTTTCATAATTTTTGAAATGTCTGGATAATTTATTTTGATTTCATGCAGCTTACAAACCGAATATCGATTTTCCGGATTTGCAGAATTGACTATTTTGGGGATAAATACAGTTTTAAATGAAATTTTAGATTTTTAACATCAAATCCCCCTTTATATTATCAACCCATTTTCAAATCTGCACCCCTCAAACTATCAAAAAGAGCTTTTAGGAAGATTGTTAACCCCTTGAGATCTTCATAGTAATTACACCAAAATGGAGGTGAAATTTAGAATAATCAAATTGTGTCAGTTATACGTTCATTTAGCCCTAAAATTTACACATTTTCAAAAGATAAAAAGAGAAAACTCACCATACAATTTGTTCTGCAATTTCTCCTGAGTACAGAGACCCCCTACATGTGGCCGTTACTTGTTTTATGGGCGAACAGCGGGGTGGAGAAGGGAAGGAGCACCCCGTAGCTGCCAGGATTTTAGTTTCCTCATTGGCCCCTTTTGTAAGCTATAAAATTTTCGGGTTTTCATTATTGGTTATGTGATGGCATTTTTTTGGGGGGGGGGATGAGGTGCTTTTTCCAGTGTTACCATTTTGGGGTTGGTATCCCCTATTGTTGAAAATTTAGGGATATTTTTTTGAGGGCAGGAGTAGAAAAGCATCAATTCTGTACTGGATTTTTTACTTTTTTTTTTTTGTGTTTACCATATAGCCGAATAATCATGTTATCTTTATTCTATGGGTCAGTACGATTATGGAGATAATTGAATAGTTGAATATTTTTTCTTACATTTTACTAAATTTGCCAAATAAAACCAAATGTGGGGAAAAAATCTATCATTTTTGCATTGCCGTCTTCCAAGTGGCATAACATTTTAACTTTTCTGGCTTTGGAGCTGTTTGATGGCTTGTTTTTTTGCGGGACATGTTGTACTTTGCAACAGTATCATTCTGCAGTACATATGTTTTTTAGATCATTTTTTATTGCATTTTTTGTGTGATTGAATAGGTAAAAATCATCATTTTTGGCAGATGAACGGCGTTCATCATGCGGGCTCAATAATTATTTGCTTTTATTCTACGGGTTGTTACAGACACGGTGATATATGTGGGGTTTGTGTTATGATTTAGACTTTTTTTTAGCGTTATATGTCTTTTTATATGTTATGGAGATTATGGGCATTTTTATTGATTTATTACTTTTTTTATTGAATAACATTTTTTTTTTTTACTTTTCCACCATGGGACAATGAACAAGCAAAGATCTGATTGTTTTTTCATGATAATACTCTGCAATACTGATGTATTTCTGGGTATTAGAAGCGCCAGCCTATGCATATGAATAGGCTGACACTGTGCCTTTAAGATGATGTCACAGACGCCATCTTACAGGCAGTGCCTACAGGCAGCTCTGGGGTCCTGATCGGAGCCCAGAGTTGCCATAGCAATGATTGTCAACCCCCGAAAAGAGCGGGCTCTCTCCGACCGCGGGTGTTACACTGGGGCCATTAGTTATAGCAGGCACCCAGTGTGTCCCTTTGCCGGTTCGGCTCAGATCTTGAGCTGCGTCTGATATATCGGACGCTGAACGCTGAGTCAAGGGGTTTCTAAAGTTTGGACGTTTAGTCCATAACATTCCTGCTGCATAAGGCCCTCACACCAAATATGACAGATAATCACCCTTTATGAGTGTCTCCTTGCCTTCCACACAACCCAAAGGAAAATAAATACTAAACTGGTAACATCAGTCTTTCATTGGTTATAAAGATTTAGTACTAGACATGTGTGTTGATAGCTATAAGCCACTGTCAGTTTTCTTATCACTTAGGTTTTTTGCTAAAGCCTCATAAGACCAGTGTCACATGATATGATTTTGCTCTTTAATTTGCTTCTGGATTTCTTATCTCAAAACAGGAGTTAATGCAAATATGAAAAATATAATGTGAAGATTTACATATATTCTCAGCTTAGGATGGACTCCAGGTTTTGGTTTTCTAATATTGATGCAAAGTACTAAGCAGGATACTGATGTGTAAAACTAACCATAGGATGTAATGCTTCTTGGACACTGCAACATGGACACTGCTGTTTGACACCATCCATGCTTTGGCAGGAAAAAGTAATGTTAATCACAGACAAACAAAACAATAGTAGATAGAAAAATGTGATTTAATAGTTATTATTACTTGAGTATTAGAGGGTGATACTGAAATGTAAAACTTTAAAGTTGGTGCATTAGGTCCCATCCAGGCTCAGTCTAACCCGTCGGGGGGGGTGAATCCCCCGGTGGGCCCCAACACCTGGCACTATGGCAGGGGCCTCCGTTTGTATCCACTGGAGGCCCCTGCCAGTGGCTGAAGATGAAGTGCCCTGAGATAACGTCATCACTGCAACCCCTGTACACAAACCAAGAGCCTAGCGCTAGCAAAGAGGGAGGGAGAAAGAGCTTAGCTTATCCTCTGCTTCACTGCCCCCCCAAGTGCTTAGAAATTCCCTTATCCCAGAATATTTCTATGTAGTAGTAGGTGGGCCCCCCCAAATCAATTTCACTGGTGGGCCCCAGGTACCCCAATCCGACCCTGGTCCCATCCTCTGGTGCACCGAAGAGTTAATTTACATAAAAATAGAATTCCCTTTGACCCTTAGTAGTTTTTTCATTTCCATTTTTCACTCCACACCTTCAAAATCTGTAACTTTTTTATTTTTACATTTAAAGAGCTCTGTGATGGCTTGTTTTCTGCGTAAAAAATTGCACTTCATAGTGATGGTATTGAATATTCCTTGCTGTGTACTGGGAAAAAATTTTCAAATGCAGTGAAAATGGTGAAAAAACACATTTGCGCCATTTTCTTGTGGGCTTGGATTTTACGGCTTTAACTGAGCGCCCCAAATTACATATCTACTTTATTCTTTGGGTCGGTAGATCACGGAAATACCAAATTTGTATAGGTTTTATAATGTTTTCATACATTCACAAAATTGAAAACCTCCTGTCTATTTTTGATTTTGCCATCTTCTGGCGCTAATCACTTTTTCATACTTTGGTGTACGGAGCTGTGGGTGGGTGTCAGTTTTTGCGACTTTTGATGACGTTTTCAATGCTATGATTTTTTGAACTGCACGACCGTTTGATCACTTTTTATTGAATATTGTTTTTTTTTCAAAATGGCAAAAATGTGCCATTTTCGACGCTATTTTCCGTTAAGGGGTTAAACGCAGTGAAAACCATTATTATATTTTGATAGATTTTTCGGACACTGAAATACCTAATGTGTTTATGATTTTTAAAGTTTATTTATATGACTTCTAGGGAAAGAGGGGTGAATTAAATTTTTAGGTTTTTTTAAACCCTAGGTTTTTTTAAACCCCTAGGTTGTCTGATCAATCCTACCATACTACAGTATGGCAGTATATGGGGATTTTCTTCCTTAGCCATTAAAATGTGCAATTAGCACATTGTAATGAATGGATTAAAATAAGACAGCCTTAGGTCTTCGGAGGCGGTCATAGCAATGGACGGTGACGTCACGGGGAGCGACGATCTACGGCAAGATGCGCCGCCATTTTTTTGAAGCTGCTGACAGCTTTGCCGGCGATAATCGACGGGATAACACCCACGATCGGTGCTAGCAATCTTTAGTCTTTGTCATTGCTATAATATGCAGCAAAGACTGTATCAACACCTGCAAGCGCCGTTAAGTGGTTATAATGACAGACTGTTTAAGGCACATTTAAGCTTGCTAGATAAACTTGACCTGTTTTTGAACAAAGTCTTTCATACTGGTGAGGTGATTTTGAAATGGGAAGGATTTCTATACACTGGAAATAGTTCCTGTACATATTCAAGTATAAGCCTAGTTTTTCAGCACCATTTTTCTGCTGAAATAACCCCAATCCCCTTAAATGCAGGCATATAAAAATATACTTAATACTTACCCTTGGGCCCTCAACTCAGGTGTCTTCTTCTCCCTGGCATCTCCACTTCTCCCCAACAGCTCCTCTTGGGGTCCATGTACCATGCAGGGGTGTTGCCGACCTTATAGGGTGTGCACGCTAGAGCGCATAGATGTGCATATGCCCACGTTACTGGGAACCCGAATGCCAGAAGAGGATCTATGGGTTGAAGATTACCCTGGAGGTAAGTGCTGAAGGGTAAATTACATTTTGTGAGGGGGCTCTGCTGGACATTTCATTAATGAGGGGTCTGGGATGGACATTATATTAATGAGGGAAGGCTGCTGGACATTGTAATAATGAGGGGAGGCTACTGGACATTGTAATAATGAGGGGAGGCTACTGGACATTCCAGTATATAGCACGCAGCTCTGCCCACCCAGTATATAGCACGCAGCCCTGCCCACCCAGTATATAGCACGCAGCCATAACCAGCTTATGTGTATGAGTGATCCAGCTCAAAGCTCCTTGGAATGTGTTTATCCACGGCAGGCCGAGGCAATCCAGCTTTCCCAAGGTCCTGAATGTTTTAATAGTTTTTTTCAGCAAAACCACTCAGCTCAAGGATTAAACAAATTATGTGCCTGCATCAGTGTAGCTACAGCATTCTCAAGGTATGCTTGGTTCATAATCCATGAAATCAAATGGAAGATTTCCTCTAAAGAGAACCTGTCACCACATTTGCACATATACAGCCAGTGACAGATTCCTATAGAGCCCTATTAACTGACATCCTTCTTTTAGATAAAAATTGTTTTGCTTACATCCACATAAATCACCTTTTATCTTATATTACTTGGCATCAGAGGGGGGCGTGTCCTGCTTGACCAGCCCCTCCCCCCCATCGAATCCTCCGCATGCCTTATGCCTCCTTACTGGTCACATCAGTGCCATCATCTCAGGTAGTTTAGCCTCTTAATAATAGCAAACTGTATCCCATGCATGTATCTGACCACATGAAGCCACAGCAGCCTCCATGGAGTTCTACTCCTCTCTATCCTCCATGGAGGCTGCTGTCATTTCATGTAATCACATACATGGTGTACAGTTTGCTATTCATAGAATGCTGATGTCACTGGTCATAGAGCATTTTGGGCAAGGGGCTTACTAGTAGTAGTAGTAGTAGTAGTAGTAGCAGTAAACACCTTAGAGGCTACAAGCACATGAATATTTGCTCATTGGGGTTGGAACATGGGAATAGCACTCCTCACCCTTCTCCATTCAGTCGGAAATACGGTCAAATGGATGACCATATTTTCCATTTAAAACAATGGGGCTGTGTGCTAGCCATGAAAAAAATGTTACGTTGTGGCTAGCACACTGGCAGAAAATACAGTTGTGTGCATGTAGCCTAAGAGTCTCAATATATTCCTAAAACACAAGGACAACCCTGTATGCAAGAATTTTTACTTCAAAAAACATGCTAAACAGGTTGAAAAAAAATGATAAAACACAGGTTTACAGCCACCTGTTATGCCAAACACATTTCCTTGCATGCTCTTTCCTAAGGGTGGGGGTGGCACCCGCTCACATGAGTGACCATTTATTAGGATGGACAGGACAAAGAAGTTAAATGATGCTTGCCAGATGTTGGGTAAATGATATTCACCTGAAGATCACTAGGTGACCACCTGCTGTCCATGCATTAATTTAACCAATGGAGTACAGAATAAGGTTTACTCATCCAATTAAGAAGAAGTATGCACGTGTAATGTTGTAAATGTTGATTCATGCATATAAGGTGAATGGGCCCCTTCCCCATTATGAGCATTCTCTTAAAGGTGTTTTGAATGTGCAAATGCTCCTGGTCAACTGTGAAAAAACCGTATCTTCCTAAAGACTACGTCTCTGTTATTCTACAACAATTTGCGACTTGTCAGACTACTTCAAAAGTGGGTTGGAAAGGTTAATTTATTAATTATGATCTTTTCATGAGTGGCTAAAATTACCCCTTTCTTTGCTGTAGGGAGGAGGAGTAGAAAGTGGAGTAAAAGTGTTTTTCATGCTTATGACTCACTCTACCACCTCCCCTCCTCTTGGACCACTATTGAGCTATATGAGCTTCACTTTATACCTTCTTGGCAATTTAGTTTTTTTTAAAACTATTCAGAAAAGATTTGAGAGACCAAAGAAGAAGAAAAGAACCAGACAAGTTAGAAAGAAGGCATTTTCCATGGATTGATTTATATAAGAAAGTTAATTATAGTCACTTAAAATGTTGGTTTCTGAAAAGTCTGCAAAAAGAGAATACGCTTGGCCTCTTCTTTATGTGTCGCACTGTTTGACTATTACCCATGATCTCAGGAGGACAGTGTGGAAAAGTCTTTAGTTAAATCTGATAATGAGACTTGTTTACAAGTGAGGGTCTGCTGGGACCTCACGCTCCCTTGATATATCTTTCATTCTACATTAAAGGTAACGGCATATTTTTATGACTGAGGATGAATAGTAAGAATCATTCTCTTTATGTATACTCAGAATAGGACTACACTATGAGAGTTACATTCACATCTCTATATGTAAACATATTTGGGCTTGTGTGCTAAGAAAACACAATGCTTATGCCATATTGGTCACCATGTAACCGAAAAAAAAAGCACAACTTATACCCTTCAGTTGTAAGTCAGGACTGTTATGCACTGGCATACTCTTTCTCTATAGCAGAATACATGAAATGTTCATAAACACAGTATATATTTATCTTAACATAGTGACCAATTGAGCCTAAATGTATAGCGTATACAGCGTTATACTTCAGAGATGAGATCTGGAGCTATCAGACATTTCTGACATTTACTACAGAGATGCCATAAATGTCCTAGGAAGGAGCAACCCTTCTGCCATGAGCAGCAGGACTCAGGTCGGGTTTACATTTTTTTTTTTATTGGAACACATTTTTGGGAAGGAGCACCCGTCGCCCCAGGGGAGACCAGGGGTGGAGCAACCCGTCGCCCGGGACCAGGGAGGGGAGCACCCCCATGGGCAGGTGGAAGCACCCGTCGCCCCAGGGGAGACCAGGAGGTGTGAGAGCACCCGTCGCCCCAGGGGAGACCAGGGAAGGGGGAGTCACCCCGTCGTCCCGGCGGAGGACAGGGAGGTGGGAGCACCCGTCGCCCCAGGGGAGACCAGGGAGGTGGGAGCACCCGTCGCCCCAGGGGAGACCAGGGAGGTGGGAGCACCCGTCGCCCCAGGGGAGACCAGGGAGGTGGGAGCACCCGTCGCCCCAGGGGAGACCAGGGAGGAGGAAGCACCCGTAGCCCAGGTACGGACAGCATAGTATAGGACACTAAACCACCAGTGCATAAGAACCTGCTGGTATTTTATTGCCTCCAAAGCACCTGACAGGTTCCCCATAACACATAAATTCTCTTTAAGCGATATATATGCCTATATGTTTAAATATATATATATATACCTACCATGTCCAAATTTACCAGAAACAAGGAATACTACTGTGATAACACGGGTAAAAAAAATGATGGAAGGTCCATGTGACTGAGGTGAAGGTGTAAACATTAATTGCGGGGTGATGGAAACAGCAGAATATTGGTACATTCACAGGCACATGCTGACAGGGATGTAATAAACAGTGCAATAATAATATTAGAGGAGACGAGTGTACTGTACCGCATAGCCGCCCGCCTAGCACTAGTTCTGCCTGTGGTACCTGAGCCTCCAGCATCACAACGAAACAGTGCTCCCTCCCGCCTGCAGCACAGCTGGAGCACACGCTGCCTCGTACGAGGCGCCGGTAAAGTTCCCCACAGACGCCGAGCCCTCCACACTGCAGCGCAGCCTCCAGCCGCTAAAACCATAGAGTAGGTAGGGCTGGATGAGCTCTCACTACAGGAGCCCCTCCTGTTGTTTCCAATGAGCACCATAGAGACTTGCGAGAGAGCGAAGGAAAGCGTCATGAAGATGAAAGGAGGGAGCACTGTGCATGGAACTCCATCATGTGGTGGTCACACAGAATTCACCAGCCTCAGGCTTCTACATTATCCGGTCTATTCCAGCAACTGGAGTCTCAAGTACAAATTGCTGAAATACATGTAGCACTTTTTACCACACATTTTGATGCATTAATAAAATCATAATCATTTTATAGGTTTATCATGAGGGCTAGTTTATGAATAATGTTATACATGTGGAATCTAAAGGTGGCGTCTCAGGTTTGCCCATTGATTCGATGGTATTAAGCAATCTGGTTGGGGCAGTGTGGGACACGTTCAGTATCGATATGCCCGATCTTCCCGGGGCAGGCTGCTGTGCTGTGAAGGAGGGTGCACTGCAGGGGAGATGTGCGGCTGCCAGTGTCTTGTAGACAATTTCCTGAGGAGTCTCTACCTGGTGGTGACCAGCCAGGAGGATATGAGCTGCAGATATGCTGTGCTGGAGGAGTCTCTGCCTGGTGGTGACCGGCCAGGAGAATGTGACTTGCAGTTTTGCTTTCTGCAGGAATGGGTGAGACCTAGGCAGGACACACGTTATTGGAGGAGAGTCTGCTCCATGATAATTAGATTGTATCAGAGTGTGTTCACACCTTCAGTTTAGTGATGGGCAGTCTGGATCTTCTAAGTGAGCTGAATCTTTAGGCTCCCTTCACTTAGAGCTGGCCCTGAACGGCTCCTTATTAAATATACCATAGGGAGCCTCAGTCCACCCAGTCTATACCACTTTAAGGGTGCGACCAAACGTTCAGTTTTTCAGATGTTTTTCAGGAGTGGAGTAGGAGCAGCACCTTTCAATTATTATACCGCTCCTGCTTTTGGCTCCAAAAACTGCACCCACAGGGCTCGTTCACATATTGCGCTTTGGTTGCGTTTTCATGGCAGCACAAGCCCTACTCAATAAATAAAATAAAACAAAAGACAACAAAGCTCTTTTTGGATGAATAATGGCCGTGGTGTTTATTAAAGAGTTACATTAAAATTAATCCATTAAATAATTTATTAAAATAAATAAATTCATTAATAATAAATCATTAAGCATTAGACAAGCAGAATAACTTCAATTTTATTAATCAAAAACCCAGTCCACCCAGCATTGCTGGGTGACAATGCCCGACTAACAAACACCACGACAGTTCTAAAAACCAAATTAAGGGAGGGGTGGTCCCTTCTCTTCTTGATCAGCGCGTCTTCTGGAATCGCCACCCGGCAACCGCCGCCACCCCGTTTAATCTTTTCGCCTCACGCTGTGTACCAATCACATGAGATGCCGACTTTATTTGCCCCGAAACCAGAATCTCCAGAACGAATTACCAACCATATACAACCAAGGTAAGTCAGTATCAGTAACCAAAAACGCCAAAGACAACTTAAACCATTCAACTAAATATGTAATTCAAATAATTAATTTCAACAAGAGTGGCTGTGCGCCACGTGTCACCAGATTTTTTAAACACTCCGGGGGCCAGGTTCATTGTGTTTAAAACACATGCGTTCAAACCATCCCCTGGCAGCGCCAGCTGTGCTTCTGGAAACTGAGGTGTCCCCGGGCATATGGCTGTGGACGATGGTGCCGGGCTGTCTTGGGGGAGAAGGCTGTGCCTGTGGCAGCACCTCTGAGGGAAAAGACACTACTGGCCGAAGGGCTGCGGGCAAAGGTGCAGGTCCTGGAGGCTGCCCTGTCGGCGGTGGGTATTCAGTACGTTGTGTGGCTGTTGAGGTAGAAGCAGGCTGTGAGTGTGTCAGTGTGGGAGCTGCGACAGCCATCTTGAATTCGGCTGCAGGGGGTTATCGTGAGAACTTCTCAATTTCAAGGTGGGACCATCACCAGAGCAGCCTCCTATCCCTTCTTCTTTCTCACCCCCATCACAGATGTTCCAATCCCGGCAGTGAGTTGGTGGACGGGCAAAGAGCCGGACCGAAGCAGGAGCACAAGGTGAACACATCCTCACTTCTGCATAGCCAGGCCACACCCGCACAAAGAATGTAATTATAATCTTCCTCTGTGCTACAGTCATTGCTAGTTCTCTAATGATGAACATCATGTTTTTTTTGTAAAATAAAGGGTTTATGTTGGTATGTTCTTGTGGCATGGTGTACCCCCTTACTAAAAATCCATCATTTATCAATGAAGATTACAATATTTCTGAAAAAAATCAAGTGATCCTTGTTCTCTAATTTTGACCTCCAGTGTATTTAATGACCCCATTTGTGTAACCCTTCCCCATCTTTGTTTCTTTTTTACATTCAAATTTAAAACAAAACATATACTCAGAATATGCTATATATGATATTAATGTCTATTCTATTAAATTTCCTATTTTGTAGTAAAAAACAGTACTGAATCAATCCTGCCCCTAATCTGTCCCTGTATCTCTTCAATCCCTGACTAGGCCCTCAGCTACAGGACTACTCCTAAAGGTAGAATATCCTGTACCTTGTACCTAACCTTATATCCTGACACTGTACCTAGCGCTATCCCTATCTTCAGTGGAGTCTTTTTGGGACTTTAAACTTCATCTTCAATCCTCAGTGCTGAGGTTTTGAAATTTTCTAAGAGGGAAGGATTTTAGCTGTGAGTAACTATATTTAAAGCAAAAACAGACCCTATAAATAAATACCTTATAAACATCTGGTTTGCCTATGACACTTGTAGGGCTACATTACTTCATAACCAAAATTTATTCGTCGGCGTCGGATCCCTTAAAACTCACATGTGATATCTGAGTAGTGTGTAGCACGTTTCTATTATAATAACAATTAAGAACGTCAATACAATAATGTACTGTGCTACAGTTAGAATTAAATAACTCAATAACTGTCCAACTGATTTTAGTAAAAAAGGTTACCTATAAACTAAGCTCACAAATCTTCATGATGACAATGTAGCAATTGACGAACCTCAGCGGCAATTACCGAGTGGAAGAAATGTGTTCTAGCAGAGGAAAATCATTATGTAATTTTAAATGCAGACCAACTAAAAAAATAAAATTACCTGATATTCAATTTAGGTGGTGGAGGAGGCACCTTTCGTATAGTTTTATTACAAAGTTCCAGGCTTTTCTGCAGTCATTTTCACGTGGACCCTGTAAATAAGATGGCGGCGTGATGGCTGGTCAAAGCGCAGAATTTTTATTTATTAAGTTATTGTATATTGTTTTCCCTTATGAAGAATGCATGTACCATCAAAAGCTCTTGGTGTCACCCCCTCATACCTCGAGTTAGCTGTAGCCTATTGGTAAAGCCTACGAACATGTTGCATAGCGCTATGAAACTTAAGATATTATTATTATTTATAGTTTTATATATATCATAGGAGGCAGAAAACTGTTACCACCTTTTCCAGTCGTCCCCACTTGGTTATGAGTAATTGTAGCCTCCAATTGTCAAAGGCAAACCAGATGTTTATAAGGTATTTATTATAGGATTCTGTTTTGCTTTAAATATAGAGTTACTCCACAGATAAAATCCTTCCCCTCTTAGAAAATTTGCAACTCACACTGAGATTAATGAGAGTTTAAAGTACCCAAAAAGACTCCACTGAAGATAGGGTAGCGCTAGGTAAGTGTCAGGATTAAGGTTACGTACAAGGTAAGGATATTCACCTTGGAGTAGTCCTGTAGGTCTGAGGGCCGAGTCAGGATGAAAGATACAGGGACAGATGAGGGGCAGGATGGATTCAGTCAGTAGTTTTTTACTACAAATAGGAATTATAATTAGAATAGACATTATATCATATATAGCATATTCTGAGTATATGTTGGTTTTAAATTTTGAATGTAAAACGAAAACAAAGATGGGGAAGGGTTTACAACAAATGGGGTCTTACAATACACTGGAGGTCAAAATTAGAGACAGGATCAACTTGATTTTTTTCAGAAATATGTAATCTTCATTGATACAGTGATGGATTTAGTAAGGGGGTACACCATGAGACCAAAGAACATACCAACATAAACCCTGTATTTACAAAAAAAAACATGATGTTCATCATTAGAGAACTACAATGACTGTAGCAAGAGGAAGATTATAATTAACATTCTTGGTGTCGGGGGTGGCCTGGCTATGCAGAATGAGGGATGTTTGTTACCTTGATGCTCCTGCTTCGGTCCGGCCTCTGCCCGTCCCACCAATCACTTCCGGGATTGGAACAATCTGTGATGGGGGTGAGAAAGAGGAGGATAGGAGGCTGCTCTGTGTGATGGGTTCCCACTTGAAATGAGAAGTTCGTCACGATAAACCCCCTGCCAGCCGCTATCAAGATGCTGGACGAAGCTTCCCACACCTGCACAACTCACACCCGCTTCACCTCAACAGCCCACCAACGTACTGAATCCCACCGCCGACGGGCACGTCCAGGACAGCCTTTGCCCCAGCCCTTCGGCAAGTAGTGTCTTTTCCCTCAGAGGTGGCTGCCACAGACAGCCTTCTCCCCCAGACATGCACCGCACTCATCGTCCAGCAGCCCATAGCACCGGGGACACCCAGTTTCCAGAAGCCACAGCTGGCCTGCCAGGGGATGGTTTGAACGCATGTGTTTAAACACAATGAAAATGGCCCCCCAGGATTGTTCTAAATCTGGGGACAACGGGCCCGCACAGCCCTCCTCTGTTGAATTTAAATTATTTGAATGACATTTAGTTTGAAGTGGGTTAAGTGTGCTTTTGGCGTTTTTTGGTAGATCTGACTTACCTTGGTTGTAATGAGTTTGGACATTCGTTCTGGAATATTCTGGTTTCGGCAAATAAATGGTTCGGCATCTCAGCTTGATTGGTCACAGCGCTGAGGAAAAAAGTATTTAAACGGCGGTTGCGGTGTGCGATGCCAAGACGTCGCTTGTCAAACGAGAGAGGGGACCCAACCCTCCTCCTTATTTGGGGTTTTAGAACTGTCGGGTGTTTGTTCGTCGGCATTGTCACCCAGCAATGCTGGGTTGGACTGGGTTTTTGATTAATAAATTGAAGTTCTGCTTGTCTAATGCTAATGATTTATTATATGAATTTTATTGTATTTTAATAAATTTATTTAGGATTAGATTTATTGAAGACTCTTATAAACACCACCGAGGCCTTAATCATCCAAAAAGAGCTTTGTTTGTCTTTGTTTATTTTATTTATTGAGTTAGGGCTTTTTGTGCTGCCTGAACGCAACCAAAGCGCATATGTGAACGCGCCCCTGTGGGGGCATCATTTTTGCGAGCCAAAGCCAGGAGCGGTATAATATGTGAAAGGTGCTGCTCCTACTCCCTCCGAAAACATCTGAAAAACTGAACGTTTGGTCGCCACCTCTTAAAGGTGGGTATAGCCTGGTGGATGAGGCTCCCCATGGTATATTTAATAGGAGCCGTTCAGGGCCAATCTAGTGAAGGGAGCCTAAAGATCAGCGACGACTTAGAAGATCAGACTGCACCTCACAAACTGAAGGTGTGAAACACACTCTGGATACAATCTAATTATCGGAGGCAGACAGACCTCCTCAATAACGTGTGTCTGCCTAGGTCTCACCCATTCCTGCAGAAAGCAAAACTGCAAGTCACATTCTCCTGGCGGTCACACCAGCAGAGACTCCTCCGACAGCATAGCTGCGCTATATCCTCTCCTGGTCTGTCACCACCAGTTAGAGATCTCGAATTGTCTTCACACGACACTGGCAGCCGCACTCTCCCCTGCAGTGCACCTCACTTCCCAGCACAGCAGCCTTTGCCCTCGGGAAGATCGGGCATATCGATACTGAAAGTTCCACACTGCCCCACACATTGCTTAATACATCGAATCAATGGGCACAACTGTAGGGCGCAACCTTTAGATTCCACATGTATAACATTATTCATAATAGCCCCCATTGATAAACCTATAAATGATAGATTTATTATTGCATCAAAATGTGTGGTAAAAAGTGCTACATGATTTAGCAATGTACTTGTGAGCCCGCAGTTGCTGAGAATAGACCGGAATAAGTTAGAAGCTGAGGCTGTTGACATTCTGGTGACCACAACATGATGGGTTTCATCAACAGTGCTCCCTCCTTTCAGATCTTCATGACGCTTTCCTTCCTTCGCTCTCTCCGCAAGTCTCTATGGTGTCATTGGAACAACAAGGGGCTCCTGGAGTGAGAGCTCATCCACCCTACCTACTCTTCTATGGGTTCTAGTCGGCTGGAGGCTGACGCTGCAGTGTGGAGGGCTCGGCGTCTGTGGAGGGAATTACCTTACCCGGCGCCTCGTACGAGTCAGCGTGTGGCTTCCAGCTGTGCTGCAGGGCGGGAGGGAGCACTGTTTCGTGTGTGTTGTGATGCTGGAGCTAGGTACCACAGGCGAGCTTATATGCTAGGCGGGGGATATGCGGTACAGTACACTCGTCTCCTCAATATTATTATTGCAATGTTTATTACAATCCCTGTTAGCATGTGCCTGTGGAATGTACCATATTCTGCTGTTTACCATCACCCCCCGCAATTAATGTTTACACTTCAACACCTCAGTCACATGGTACCTCTCCATCATTTTTTTTACCCTTGTTATCACAGAGTAAGTTTTCCTTTTTCTGGTAATTGGACATGTAGGTAATATATAATAATATCATTTAAACATATAGGCTATATATCGCTTAAAGAGAATTATGGTTAGTGGGACCTGTCAGGTGCTTTGGAGGCAATAACAATCCAGCAGGTTTCTTATGCACTGGTGGTTTAAGTGTCCTATACTATGCTTTGTCCGTACGCGGGCTAACGGTGGTGCTGCCGTCCTCCCTATCTCCCCTGGGGCGACGGGGTGCTCCCACCCTTCCCTGGTCTCCCTGGGCGACGGGTGCTCCACCTCCCTGGTCCTCCCCTGGGGGACGGGTCTCCCACCTCCCTGGTCTACCCCGGGGAGACGGTGCCCCTCCCTGTCTCCCCTGGGTGCGACGGGTGCTCCCACCTCCCTGGTCTCCCCTGGGGCGACGGGTGCTTCCTGGCTCTCGCGATAGGTCCACTCCCTGGTCTCCCTGGGGCGACGGGTGCTCCACCTCCCTGGTCCCCCCTGGGGCGACGGGTTGCTCACCTGTCTCCCGCAACGGTGCCCCAAAGACGTGTTCCAACTAAAAAAAAAAATGTAACCCGACCCTAAGTCCTTGCTGCTCATGGCAGAAGGTTGCTGTTGCTCCTTCTCTAGGACATATTTATGGCATCTCTGTAGTAAATGTCAGAAATTGTCTGATAGCTCAGATCTCATCCTGAAGTTATATAGCTGTATACGCTATACATTTAGGCTCAATTGCGTCACTATAGTTAATCGATAACATATTATACTGTGTTTATGAAATAAAAATTCATGTATCTGCTATAGAGAAGAGTATGCCGTGCATAATCAGTCCTGACGTACAAACTGAGGGTATAAGTGTGCTTTTTTTTCGGGTTACCTGGTGAACTAATGGCATAAGCATTGTGTTTTCTCTAGCACACAAGCCCAATAGTGTTTACATTAGAGATGTTGTGAATGTTACGGTCTCATGTGTAGTCCCTATTCTGAGTTACATAAAGAGATGATGCTTACTATCATATCAGTCATAAAAATATTTGCCGTTTACCTTAATGTAGAATGAAAGATTATCAAGGGAGCGGTGGGTCCCAGCAGACCCCACTTGTAAACAAGTCTCATTATTCAGATCTTAAATAAAAGAATGTCTCACCTGTCCTCCTGAGATCATGGGTATAGTAAAACGTGCCGACACAATAAAGAACGAGCAAGCGTTATTCTCTTTTTGCAGCTTTTCAGAAACACATTTTAGTGACTATAATTATAACTTTCTGATATAAATCAATTCCATGGAAAATGCTTCTTTCTAACTTGTACTGGTTTCTTTTTCTTCGGTTGGTCTCTCAAATCTTTTCTGAATATAGTTTAAAAAACTAAATTGCACAGAAGTAATAAATGCTGAAGCTACATATAGCTCAATAGTGGGCCAAAGGAGGGGAGGTTGGTAGAGTGAGTCATAAGCTCATGAAAACACTTTACTCCACTTCTACTCTCCTCCCTACAGCAAGAGAAGCGGGTATTTTTAGCCACTCATGAAAGATCATAATAATAATAACCTTCCAAACCCACTTTTGAAGTAGTCGGTGACAAGTCGCTAAATTGTTATGGAAGATAAACAGGAGACGTAGTCTTTAGGAAGATAAGGTTTTTTTCAACAGTGACAGAAGCATTGGCACATCAAAACACCTTCAAGAGAAGGCCTCAGAAGGGGAAGGGGCCCATTCACATTTATATGAGCATGATCAACTTTACACGTTGCACGTTATATTCTTCTTATTGGATGAGGTAAAAACCCTTATTCTGTACTCCTTGTGTTAAATTAAGCATGGACAGCACGTGGTCACCTAGTGATTTCAGGTGAATATCATGTACCAACATCTGGCAAGGCATCATTTTAACTCTTTGTCAGGTCGCACCTAATAAATGGTCACTACATGTGCCGGGTGCCACACCCACCCTTAGGAAAGAGCATGCAAGGAAAGGCTGTTTGGCATAACATGGTGTGCTGTAACAACCTGTGTTTTATAGTTTTTTTTCAAAATGTTAGACATGTTTTTTGAAGTACAAAATTCTGGCATACAGGGTTGTCTTGTGTTTTTATCGGAGATATTGAGACTCTAGGCTACATGCAACCACTGTATTTC
Source organism: Engystomops pustulosus (assembly GCA_019512145.1). NCBI lineage: Eukaryota > Metazoa > Chordata > Amphibia > Anura > Leptodactylidae > Engystomops > Engystomops pustulosus. The sequence continues at coordinate 168,818,927 of CM033641.1, forward strand.
TGCCATGTTGCTAGCCACAAAGAACGTTTTTTTCACGGCGCTAGCACACAGCCCCATTGTTTAAACTGCGAAAATATGGTCATCTGTTTGCCGTATTTCCTGAATGGAAAAAAGGGTGAGGAGTGGATATTCCCATATTCCACCCCAATGAGCAAATACAATATTCTGTGCTGTAGCCTCTAAGGGTTACTTTACTTGGCCTACTAACTACTACTCTCTACTACTAGTAAGCCCTATGCCAAATGCTTCTATGACCATGACTCAGCATTCTATGAATAGACAAACTGTAACCACCATGTATGTATTACATGAAATGACAGCAGCCTCACTGGAGGATAGAGAGGAGTAGAACTCCATGGTCAGGCTTGCTGTGAACTTCATGTGGTCAGATACATGCCAATGGGATACAGTTGCTATATAAGAGCTAAACTACCTGAGATGATGGCACGATTTGACCAGTAAGGAGGCATAGCATGCGGAGGGATTTCGTGGGGGAGGGGGGTGGAAGAGAGGAGCACCTTCACCCCTCTCTCCCCTCTGAATGCCAAGTAATATAATGAGAAAGGTGATTTATGTTGGATTGTAAGACAAAACAATTTTTAATCTACAGAAGGATTGTCCACAGTTAAAGGGCTGCTATAGGACATCTCACTGGCTGTATAGTGCAATGTGGGGTGCAGGTTCTCGTTAAGGAACTCTTCCATTTGATTTCATGGATTATGACCAAGCATACCTGAGAATGCTGTGGTACACTGATCAGGCAAATAATTTGGCTTTATCCTATGATGAGTGGTTTTGCTGAAAAAACTATTAAAACATTCAGACTTGGGAAAGTGATGCCTCGGCCTGCCGTGGATAAACACATCAAGAGCTTTGAGCTGGATACATTCATAACATAGCTGGTTTGGCTGCGTGCTATATACTGGGTGGGCAGGGCTGCAGATGACGTCAGGTACTACTGGGTGGCAGAGCTGCGTGCATAGATACCTGGGTGGGCAGAGGCTCGGCTTATACTGGGTTGGGCCGAGGGTGCTATACTGGGGCAGAGTGCTGCTATATACGGGGTGGACAGGAGGCAGCCTATATACTGGGGGGGGGAGGGGGGGAGAGGCTGCAGCCTAGTATACCTGGGGGGGGGGGGGGGCAGAGGCTGCGCCTATATACCTGGGGTGGGGGGCACGAGGCTGCAGCCTATATACCCTGGGCGGTGGGGGCAGAGGCATGCAGCCTATATACCCTGGAGGGGGGGGGCAGAGGTGCAGCCTATATACCCTGGGGGGGGGGGGCAGAGGCTGCAGCCTATATACCACCTGGGGGGAGGGGCAAGGCTGCCAGCCTATATACCCCTGGGGGGGGGGGCGGCAGAGGCTGAGCGCCTATATACCTACCCCCTGCCGGGTGGGCAGAGGCGCAGCCTATAATACCTGGGGGGGGGGGAGCAGAGCTGCAGCCTATATACACCACTGGGGGGGGGGGCAGAGGCTGCAGTCCTATAATATGGGGGGGTGGAAGAGGGCTGCCGCCTATATACTGGGGGGGGGGGGGGGAGGTGGAGAGCAGAGGCTGAGCGATCAGTATATACACTGGGAGGGGGGGGGGGGGAGGGAGCGCAGAGCTTCGCAATCCTAACCGAATACTTTTTCTTGTGGGAGGGGGAGAGCAAGAGGCTGCAACAATATAATTGGGGGGGAGGGGGACAGAGGCGCAAGCTATATACTGGGGCGGGGGGGGGGGCAGAGGGCAAGCCCCCCATACCAGCTTACCACTAAACATTTGCAGAGCATTTATCATTTCCAGTTCATGTGAAATTAATTTTTGGCCTAAATTTATCCCCTGTGAAAAACTTGACGGTCAATAGACTTATAAGTGTTACATACGTTAGGCGGTGTGTAGTTTCTATAGTGGGGTAATTTATGGGGTTTTACCATTATTTAGACCTCTAAAAGTCACTTAAAAGCTGAGTTGTCCCTCGAAACGTGAAGAACCTAAAGTTCTGAGCGGACACATAAAAAACATTCCAGAAATGTTAGTTATCAAGCTTTTTGGGTAGTCTAACTATCTGCCTGGAAAGCAGAACATTTCTAACTTTGAAAATAAGATTTTTCTGAACGTTTAACATTTATAACATGGAGTACAATGTGTCACGAGAAAACAATCTCAGAATCACCTGGATATGTTAAAGCGTTTTGAGTTTAATAACCCTTTATCATGACACATGTCAGATTCTAAAAAATGATGTCTGAGTCATTAAACTGAAACAAGCATCAGTAAAAGGAGTTAAAGTTGACATGCATTTATCCTGCTCCTGTTCCTGATTGACAGGGCTATGATATTCGCTGTTATGGGAACCTGTTACTACTGTATATGGTTGAAAATAGTTGGTGAAAAGGTTACTCTTTAAAACTGTATTTTCCCTTGCTTGCTGTCATGATCATCTGTTTGACTATGACGGATTGCGATTCTGTCGCTTTCATACCCATACAACACACTGTGGCCCCCACATAAGTACCTTTGAAAATACAACACCACAACACTTTCTTTGGGAAAATACATGGCCACAGCAGCCACTGTAATAACCACTTTACAATTGCATCAACATCCATAATTGAAATGTGACTTCCCTTACAACGCCACCCCACGGCTCAGTCAGCCACTATCCGCCACGTTAAGTGGCTCGTCACCTTCCGCCCATATTCATGTCAGATACTGTCTGATCCTCCCCACCCGCGCATGCTGTTAAACGGCTTTTCCGTAATCTGTGAGGTAGCAGGCCCTGTGACTCCACCTCACCACCTAATTGCACCCAACTTCAAGCACGTGACGGACTGTTGACAGTTATAACACAAATCTAAAATATACTCTATACCCCCCAATAACAACATTTTTTTTCCCCAAATCACATGCACTTTCCCATAAACAAACCTACTCTCACCTTGAATCATCCAAACTCAAGGGGGGGCGGGACTTGCTTCTGTGACCTACATTCAGCGGAACATGATAACCCCACCCCAACCCCCACTCTCCTTTCCACACTATCTCCTGATTGGTCCCCAGTCTCACCCATCTTACCTCTCTCTCACTCATCATAAGCCTTTTAGAAATTGGCCAACCCGCTGCTCTCCAAGCCCCAGCATGCTGCCTCTGACTCCAGCTTCTCCTGTTCAGTATGTAAAACAGTTTAATGTTAATGCAAAACAAGCTCATGTATTTTGTTTAACAAGCCCTATGTTGTGCTTAGCCTAAATGCAGTGGCAAGGGTGGGGGGGGGGTCACACAGTTTTGGTGAAGAAAGTCCTCTAAACAACATTAGAAACCCTTTTACATTGGAGCTTCAGTGGATGCTCTGTGTTGTAAATTACCCATTAAATTATTATTTACACAGTTTGATGTTTTCTGCAATGTAAAAGTGGTAAGTAGGGAAAGAGATTTACCCAATCAGCAAATCATTGTATTGCCAACAATCCATAGTGGAAATATGATGTGTGTGTGGACACCCTGTGCTGTTATCTTAGGGATAGAACTGCATTGAAAACAATCTGGATTGCGGTCCTGCATAACAGAAGTGAGTTACTGTTTGCAGAGATGTGTTACTACACTTGTGGAAAAGCATTTATAGCTACACTTTAGAGGAAATCTACCATCAAAATCCTGTATTATCAACCCGGGCCCGTGACATGGTGACATCTTCTCCTCCTTATAAATTCAACACATTTAAGACTTATGATAATAGTCCTGAGGGGTACTGTAGACTCTTGTGATTGACTTACAGCGTGTACACTGTTCTCGCTCTCCCCCCTGCTTCTCAGCTCTGTGCAGTAAGCACGTCTGCGTAATCCTCAGGGCGAGAGGAAACAGGGGAAGGTGAAAGTGTTTTACACTGCCCGTCAGTCAGATTTAGAGGCTATAAAACACAAACCTAAGACTAGGCTGGCTACTGCTGCTCAACACCCACTATTGAAAACTTTTTTATCCAGAAATATACTATAAGATTACACAGTCACAGTACTGGATCTATAAAATTGGTGTCCCTGGTTTATCCCACTGTTGATTTGATGGTAGAGACTTTCCTGTAGCAAATTGATAGCCTCCAGTTTTCTATCGTTAATGGCTGAGTAGACATTTGCATAGGAATCCATTTAATTTGTTCAGTTATAAAAGCAGAATAAACTCGATTATAAGCGCGTGGTCTAGGATCTTCACAGGATGTTACTAGTTCACCCTGTTGTTTTTATTGAAATAAGAGCCTCCACGTAAATTGCATGCAGATGTAACTTGGTGCTGAGGAAAAACCAAAACCCTTTAAAGGGTTGTGTCACCATAGCAATGGCTTTCGTAATTGGGTCAATGAATGCTTGTGACAAGTACTTCAAACCATTTACACTTATTCAAATAGGCAGGCTTACTGAGATAACTCCTTTGTCCGGTTGCTGGCCCCCCCTAGTGGTAGCTGTTCCCGTCCTGAGCTACAGCTGATACTGGCGAGTCTGGGCACAAGAGAGTCAGCCAGCAGCTCGTGCACCTACAGATTACTCCCCCGGCATCCAGCTCTCTCCACACTGAGAGATAGCTGAAGGACAATGCAGCCATAGGAGTGAGAGAGGTGGGCATAGAGCTCAACCGTCTACAACAGTGAATGAAGGGGTTTCCACTGCTCTACCGTTTCTTCCGCGCAGATAATAAGGTAACTGGCAGATATACATATATCTGCTGCACAGAGGAGTCCCCATAAACGGATATAGCATGAGTGTAGCAGCCCTCTTCCTCCACACATAGTCAGGTCACACAGGACCGACCACAGCAGCAGATACAAGGTAACTGCAAGCCAGACATGACTATCTGCAGCACAGATGCAGTCTCTCCTAACATGGATCATAGACAATTATAGAGGCCCTTCCCCACCCCACCACCTTAAGTCAGGTCACCAGGAGGCTGCAGAGAATACACATAACAGGCTGAGCCTGACCTCTCCTGATTGCAGTCCTCCTCTGTACTCTCCATCCATTCCAATTCATGTCCTCCATGTTTACACTGCTGTCCTGACAAGGGGCTCCATCCCTGACTAGCAGGGAGGAAGTGCTAAGATCAGTAACATTTTTGTGAGAGATAGTCACTATTTATCTAGCATGGCGCCTGACGACCATGATGCTGTGAGAATACATAGTACATGTGTTACTATGTACTGTGTGTGTGGCAGGGGCCGCAGATTCAGGATTTTCTGGCGCACGGTATCTTCATGAATCGGTGCCCCCTGCACGTGTCTTGACACACTGCACAAACTTTTTTTGGTGCAACTTTTAACAGGGGCATATGACACTTTCTATTGATCAGTAAGGCAAAATGGGGCAAGGGGACTATCTTGTAGCCAGCAGGTGGAGGAGACTCTGAAGGACTGAGCGCTCTGTAGTCACTGAGTTGTGAATAACTGCCGCTGTCAGTTGGCTGTGCATGTGCTGGCTAGGCCCCCTCCCACATCTAATCGTGTGGAGCAGAATAGAGGCTGAACAAGCATCTAATAACAAAAGTATCTTACCCAGTCCCTTAACGTCTGGCGCGTAACTCTACGGCGCAGAGGTAAGGAGTGTATGAAGAGGCTCCGGGCTGAGTCCTCTTCATACAAAGGTGGGGGTTTTTTTGATTTTGCAGAAAACCCCCACCGCTATTAAACCTTGTCATTGCCACACAAACCATTTAGGGGGTGGCCTGATGCCGACCTCGGAGGACTGCACAGCGCGGAGCCCCGGGACCTGGCACCCATCATATACCCTTTACCAGGCAGCATCGTACCTGTTACCCCCTCCAGTCTGCTCCGGTTGATAGCGGGTACTTGCCCCCCATACTCCGGTGGCGGTTTATCGCGGGCGGTCACCGGCTACGTGAGGTCCACCTCCAGCACTTCACCTAACCTGCTGCTCCACGTGCCAGCGCGGGCGGCGGGGACCATAGCCGCACCGCATCGCGGCTGTATACGGATAGGTTGCTGAATAAACCGGGGGAGGGAAAACCCCCCCCCCGCGGCTGTGCAGCCGACCCGCTGTTGCTGCTGAACCTGGGGGATGTGGCACAGCGCTCCACAGCCCTGTTTCCGGACCGGAGGCGCCATCTTACTGGACATCCCCTGCTCTGCCTTAGGCCTAGGCGGCGCGGTTAACGTGACTGCCGGACTGCGCCAGGAAGGAATAAGGTAGGGAAGTAAGTCCCCTGACTACGCCCTCCTATCACCTCGGGGACCCCAATCTGTGAGCCCACCATCTCCCAGTGACCCCCTGCTCTCCTGGGTTTTGTTTTATATTAACCCTTGCAGTGCCGCTGCATATCCACGTGGGGGTTTGGACGTATCCTGCCTAATGATATGGCGCCTAGGCTCCTCGATTGTTTATCAATGTGCCCCCCTCATGTCCAGACGCTATGGGTAAACGCGGAGGAGGACGTGCTAAATGTGCAAACAGGCGGCGTCCGGGTGTGTCTGCGCCTCCAATACGTGATGAATCCATCCATGAGATCTCCTCCAGTTATCCCTGGACCCCTGGATGCGCAGGAAGGAATGATCCACATTCACAAGCGTTCTTTGCACAGATACCAGTCAAAACGCTGAAAAAATTGGGGAGATTCTTCCCGACATTTACACAGCCACTGCTCTCCTCAGGGTCCCCCAAACTCCTCTCTCCCTCTTTGAAGCTCCAGGCCCGCCGCGCTTGTAAGTTATGAGGAGGGCGCTGATCCGCCGACGTGGCACTGAACTGGACCGCAAAATTGCAGAGGTGCGGGCGGCATAATGGGTGCCAACCAAAACTGGTTACCAGGTGGATGCGATGCGACAAGACTTTGTTCTTTTAAGACACGAGGTTCACCAGCCGAAGGAGCGAAATAAACAGAAAACTGAACGCAGAATATCTGAAGTGGCGGATGTCCAGAGGGCATATGGGGGGGGGCCCCGACACAGATAAGAGAGCTTCAGCGCCAAATGTCTGCTTCCATCGACAGACGCTGAGGAACTCGAAAACCGCCTGCGACGGACACGTCAGAGTGGTGTGGTTGGCCTCCCCGAAAAAAGTGGAGGGGTCCGACCCGGTATCCTTTTTTGAAAATTGGCTCAAAATATGCTGCCTGGCAGATACCTTCTCCCCGTGCTTCACAGTAGGAAATGGGCCATCGTGTGGCCATTCCGCCCTCCCTGGCCCCCCAGGGGGCAATCCAAAGACCCTCTGGGGGGCCCGGCTGTGCGCACTTTAGGGACAGGGACTCTATCTCAGGGCTGTCCGACCACCTGGGGGCCGTACCAAGGGAGTGACTTGCAGCAAATGGATTGTGCAGGCAGTGATGCTAGAAACCTAATTATGTATCACCCGAGTTGAAAAGCTAAGAAACCTATACAGTTCTTGTAGTCATAATAACGTTTCACTACATTGCTACAAAGCTTCTGTTTTGAGTCTTGCATATTCATTGTTCTCTGCAATGCCCTGCCTCCCTGTTTGTGATTAACAGGTCTCACCATGCTGCTGGTATAGAACTAGTACTTGGGGACGATCTGCCTATATAAAACTACAGACCTATACAGATTCCGTTACTTTCACCTGCTGTATGAAATACTACATACTTAATGCCTTGCTGGAACTCTGAGAGACGGACAGACAGGAGTTATGTGTAGCACAGCTCTGCTGCATCTTTAACCCCTTTAGGATGCAGCCAGTTTGTACGTTAAAGGACATCTGTAAGTTCAATGAAAACTGTCCCTAGCTGTCTTCATGGCTGCAGCGCAACATACCCATAAGCTCTACCACACTGTGGCACTTAGTGGTCCGATTGCTGGGCATATCCCACGCTAGATAGCAGAGGTGACTGTAGCGTCACCATGCTTGATGCTGCAATCACCACCCCCTGGACGGCCCACTCATGAATAAGCCAGACCACTGTAAGATATGGCCAGTAATCAGACCGCTAAGTAACAGCTTATCTTTATGTTGCGCTGCAGCTATGGTTTTGAACTAACAGGTGACCCTTAAGGCTCAGCCTCTTTTTGTAATCTGACATGTTACTTTATATGGTTTGAACACTTTAACTTAAAAAAAGTATTTTAAGACTATTTTTCATGACACATTGTACTTCATGTTAAATATAAATTATGGTTGATGTGTTTTGCGTTTATTTATATGTATAAAAAATATAATTTGCTAAATTTAAGGAATTCGTCTTTTTCAAAATCATTTGCTTTTGTGACCAATAGTTTTACCATGCAAATGAGTTACTTAAAACATTTTCCATATCTGAACTTTTTTTTTTTTTTATAATTATTAAATGTGCTTTTTTTCTAATACATTAGACAGCTTACAAATAAAACTGAGATTTACCTTTTTTCAAAGGTACACGCTTCAAACTATTAAAAACTGCTTTTAGGAATATTTTTTAACCCTTTGAGTGCTACATAGTAATTAAATCAAAATGAAGCTGAAATTTTGAATTATCTGAATTTGTCAGTAATACATTCATTTAGCCCCAAAATTTACACATTCCCAAAAGATAAAAGGAGAAAACACATCTTAAAATGTTTTTGCAATTTCTTCCGAGCATGGGAACACTTCACATGTGGATGTTACTTGTTGTATGGGTGCAAAGTAGAGCACAGAAGGGAAGGAAGGCAGCAGCCAGTTTTGACATATAGAATGGAGCGGTTTTTCCGTTAGTGGATTCATATGAGGGCAGTTGTTTTTTTTTAGGAAGAGGAGGAGCATTTTCCAGTGGACCATTTTGGGGTGGATATGCCCTTTTGTTGAAGCTCCCTGTGCGCGGCTTCCGTGCCCCTGTAAACAAACAGGGGCATGGATCGAAGGGACCACGGCGCGGGACGAGGCAAGTACATGTTTATTATGTTTAACTAGCCCTCCCCAGCCCGGCCATAAGAAATTTTTTAAACCCGGATAACCCCTTTAAATCAAAATGAAGCTGAAATTTTGAATAACCTGAATTTGTCAGTAATACATTCATTTAGCCCTAAAATTTACACATTCCCAAAAGATAAAAGGAGAAAACACATCTTAAAATGTTTTTGCAATTTCTCCTGAGCACGGGAACACTTCACATGTGGATGTTACTTGTTGTATGGGTGCAAAGTAAGGCACAGAAGGGAAGGAAGGCAGCAGCCAGTTTTGACATATAGAATGGAGCGGTTTTTCCGTTAGTGAATTCATATGAGGGCAGTTGTTTTTTTTCAGGATGAGATGAGCATTTTCCAGTGGACCATTTTGGGGTGGATATGCCCTTTTGTTGAAAATGTATTAACTTTTTTGGGAGTGGGGGAAAGCAAAGCATTGATTCTGTAATAGTTTTTTCACTTTTTTTGGCAAATAGCCTAATAAACAAGTTTTATTTTTATTCTAAGGGCATTACAGATGCAGTGATACTATATGTGTGGGGTTTGTGTTATGATTTTGACTATTTTTCACATTGTACTTTTTTTTATTTTTAAACGTATTTTTAGTAATTTCATAATGGGGCATAAACAAGCAATCATCTAATTGCTTGTTCAAGATAATACCCTGCAATACTGAATGATGTACACGCATATGCTGACACTGTGACTGCAAGATCCTGTCAAAGGATTGGCATTCGGCAATTTCCTTCGGCTTTGTTGCGATGAATGGAGCAGAATGGTCATGTGTGGCCATCTACTCCATAACTCTCATGGAGCAATGAGAAGGGTTCTACAGATGTACGTGGGACCCCATCGAACCCCTCAAGTTTTTGAGACATGAAGAGACACTGATCAGATTTAGAAAAAAAAAAATGAATATCTATTTAAGACTTAACAATAAACACTCAAAAAGGAAATTGTACTTTTTTTTTTTTATTTTAAAAAAAGGAAATAAAAGATCACAGAAAGACCTCAGCAAATGTCCATGTGCTAGAATCGCAAACAAAACAAGCAATGGCACTACAACCAATTGTAACTCATAACTTGTAATGTTTCAACCAGGGTGATGGCGAGTCCCTTCTTCATACAACCAGACATCCTGAATAACAGACGAACATTTTCTTGAAAACATGTCCTTAAGTCAAAGTTGAATTAATTGACTTCACATGTAACTGGAGAGAACAGCAGGGAATGCTCAGATCATATACTGTCCAATTTCTTCAGGACGAAAGGAGCTGCAACCAGATAGGAATTAAATATTAAAAACATGTTTAATAAACAGAGTACCATACAGTGGGTTTCCATTCTCAACCCTATGTTCTAAGATCAAAGTACTCATGCACATGAATATTGTTTGTATTAGTTGCAGATGGCACACAGACATTTTGGATTCATGTATAGGTTGCAGAAAAATGTAAAAACGGTCCTATTTCTCTCTTGCTGGAGCCCTCCTATAGAAGTCCATGGGAACACGAAGAACATCACTCAATTCCGTTTTTGCAGATCACTTGCTATGTAACACAATTACGTGACTCCCCTCAAGTGGTTGGGACAAGCTAGTGACATAATTTGCCATACTTTTGTGAAAAAAATGTCATTTTTTGCAAACATTTATTAATGGCTTTAAGGGAGTTTACCACAGAGGAAATCCCTTCTAAACTACTGGTACTGCTATATAGCATCCCCTACTATGAAATATGCCTCTGCATACAAAACCACTGAGCAGTCTTAACCTGTCCATCCTCAATGACGTTTTTAGGTGTAGATTTTGAGGCGGAAACTAAAACAACGCAGTGAGAACGTGTCCAGGGGTATTCTATTAGGCAGCTGCTGGTCAGACAGGCATTATCTACAACTTACTGATCCTCAGCACGGCCACATAGATGAGGAAGTTCCGCACTGAGCTGAGGACGTCTCGTCGCATCTTGGTGCGCATCTCTTCTGGATCAGCTTTTGGTCCAAGACCTTCCAGGCGGAACATGATGCAGAGGGAAGAGCAAGATGTCTACCACGCTGAGATGCTGGAGGTCAGCAACTAGAGACTCCACCTCCCAAGGGCTCGGGGATTGTACGTAGTACGGAAGCCGCAGAGAGACAGTGCTGCTGACGCTTTCATATGACGTTATAGCCAGTAAGGGGAACTACAGTCATAGCCGGAAGTGTTCGTCTAGTAAACCTGTCACATGACCGTTTATTGGTTGTGCGCGGTGTAGATGAGGGGAAAGTGTTATGCGGTCAGTGAAGTTTTGGTAGCTCAATGTGAGGGGGCATGTATCACGCTGGGCAGTAATGGCGGGAGTTATGGCAACAAGTGATAGGAATGTGAAAGCTGTAGCTTCATTCACCATGAGTGAGAACATTTGCAATGTGAAGCTTGACTAGATGTAGAGAGTCGTCAAGTAGTTATTTAGGTTTAAATAGTCATTTTAATAATCTTAAAACGGTGATCAAGTATGGGGAATAATACTAAAATCAAGGCTACCAGATTTTGCCCCATTAAACTATTAGATTTCTAAATAGGGTCCTAAATGTCCTTTCTAGAATTTCCTCTTTAGTGAAATCTAACCTCTTTACCTATAAAAAATCTCCTGAAAATGAGCAGAGTAGAGTCAAGCCTGGAGGCTGCTGTCATCAGTTCTATAGTACCCTAAAACATGCTTTTGGTGTGATATTAAAGATAAGAATCTCTTTTTTTGGTTTGTGGTGGACAGTGAGCTACAGAGCAGGAGATAGAGGCAGTTAAGGACATAGTTTAGAAATGTGCAGGTATATGAGACGCAAACAAGGGTCCCGTGGACCTTTGTTTGCATTCTGTGTGTTATTCACGGTAAGCGCCGCTCATGTACTAAGACCATTGAAAATAATTGCCCGTGGGGACTTGGTCCTTCTCAAGGTTTTTTCTGGAATGCTCTCTGTCTGCTGAGGGGTGTAGTTAGGTTACTCATTGTTTAAGTGTCTTTTATTTTCTTCTTTGAATATTTGTTCATTGTGTGTACAAAGAAAAACTCAATAAAAACATTCTGATAAAAAAAAAAAATATTGCAAAAACAAGCTGGAATAGGAGCTGCTCTATCTTTTGCATCTCGGGCAGTCAGCTCATGCACAGGGCCTTGTGCATGAGCCTATAGAAGCAAATGAGAATGTGTGCTAGCTGTAAATAACACCGAGCGTAAGGGCGCATTCACACGATGCGTTGTGTTGCGTTGTGAGTTGCATTTTTGACACATTTCACTGTTCTTGATTACATGCTAAGGTTACATTGCGTTTCTACTGTATCTGCTAAAACGCAATGTAACCTTATCATATAATTAAGGCTGAAGCCAGTGGAATGTGTCAAAAACACATTGCACAACTCGACGCAACACATTGTGTGAATGCGCCCTGAAACTGCCTGTATCTCTGGTTCTGTGACTCAAAGATGATATTCTAGGAATATTTCTAGATCCGATAGAACAAAAAATACTCCCCCTGCAGCCTCTTAAATTGACTCATCTCAGGAAAAACACATTTTTACATGGCTTTGGAGAAGATTATTTTTTTTATAAGTAAACTGGTGAGATTAAACCTGAAAGAAGGAATTCTAGAAAGGACATTTCATACCCTACCTGAGTGGGCTACTTGTTTAATGAGGTAAAATCTGGTGACCGTTTACCTCTAAATAGGGAACCAGGAGAGCCAGATCACTTTAGTGAGCTAATCCAAATAATACAGCTTAGTAAAAAGAGCCAAAATTATCAACATTACCACCTCGTCAAAGTAAAAGCTAAAAAATTAACAGATAAGCACGAATGTGAAGTAGGTACATCAGAGTTTACACTTGGTAAGGAAATTATTCAGACCCCTTTACATTTTTTACTCTTTGTTTTATTGTAGCCACTTGGTAAGAGCAAAAAAGTTCTTGTACACTCTGAACCCCATCTTGACAGAAAAAACTGAAATGTTAATGTTTTTGTTAATTTATTAAGTAAGAAAAACTGATCGCCATAAGTATTCAGACCCTTTGCTCAGTTTTGAGTAGAAGCACCTTTTGAGCTAGAACAGCCATGAGTCTTGTTGGGAATAATGCAAGTTTTTCATGCCTGGAATTAGGAATCCTCTGCCATTCTTCCTCGCACTTCCTCTTCAGTTCCCTCAGGTTCGATGGTGACCATTGGTGGAAGACATTTTCAATTTTCTCCAGAGAAGCTCAGTTGGGTTTAGGTCAGGGCTCTGGCTGGGCCAATCAAGAATGGTCACAGATTTGTTCTGAAGCCACTGCTTTGTTATGTTAGCTGTGCAGTTAAGGTCATTGTCTTGTTGGAAGCTGAACCTTTGGCCCAGTCTGAGGTTCAGAGAACTCTGGAAAAGGTTGTCATCCAGGATATCACTGTACTT
>CM033641.1:168839755-168914477 GCA_019512145.1 Engystomops pustulosus
ATAAGTAAAAAAAAAAAGAACAAAAAGTTTTAAAAATAAAAAAATTAATAAAAAATAACCCCTTCCGACATTTGACGTACTATTACTGCATGGCGGGAGGTGGCGTTCCCGCAATAGCAGTAATCGTACGTCAAACGTCTGGCACCGGCTCCTGAATGGAGTCGGGCCAGAAGCGCGGGGGTCGGCTTTATATAGCGGACCCTCCTCTAACACCCGCGATCGGAGATTTCTCCGATCGGGGTGTTAACCCCTAGGCATTAACTGGATTCGGACCCGTGCTCTGATCGCAGCCCCGGGACTGCCGGTGCCCGGGGCTGCGCGATTTCTTCCGGGTGCCGGTCCGTGCCTCCTGTCAGGACCCGGCTGTGACACACTGAGCATGCGCAGATGCTCAGTGTTCCATAATACAGGACAAACTCTGAATAATCTGATTACACTGTTTAGGTGAAGAATAGCTTGAACAAGTGATCAGTGGATCACTTGTTCAAGCAACCTGTAAAAAGTAAAGAAAAAAGTTAAAAACAGTGAATAAACACAGATTTTTAAAATAATTAATTAAATAGAGTTAAAGTCCCCTAAACACAAACATTCCTTACACATCTAATAAAGTAAAAATACCTGAAAATCACCAAAAACCCCCACATATTTGGTATCGCCGCGGTCCGTAACAATCTGTACAATAAGTAAGAAAATGATTGGACCATACGGTGAACGTCCGTGAAAAACAAAACCCGAAAAACTCGCCGAAAATAAAATTTTCATAAAATCCCTCACTTAAATGTTCTAAAAAGTGATCAAAAAAAGTTATGTGCCCCAAAATGTACCAATTGCAAAGAACAACTCAACACGTAAAAATAAGCCCTAAACTAGCTCTGTCAATCAAAAATTAAGGTTAAGTTCCCGAAAAGATGGCGATGCGAAAAAAAAAATGAGATTTCCTCTATATTAGTTTTTCTCCAGTAAAATTGTAAAAAATAAATGAAAAACTATATAAATGAGTATCACGTAATCGTAGTGATCTAAGAAGAAAATATTATAGTATTTTTAGTGTATGGTGTAGGACCCCCAAAATTACAAAAAAAAAGAAACCCAAATTGACAATTTCTTTTCCTCCATTACATTAAGAGTTAATAAAATCTCATCGAAAGATACAGACCCACTTAAATGAAGTATTTGTAAAGGCATCTCAGTCGCAAAAAATAAGCCTTATATGTCCAAATTGCAAAAAAAAAAGATGTATAGCCAATAAAAAAGTGACAATGCATAATCTGCTCTCTGAATGGCGCGGCTCCCCTTCGATGCCCTGGCGTGTGCCCATACACAGGTTACCGCCACATATGGGGTATTGTTATACGCGGGGAGATTGGGGATCAAATTTTGAGGAGCGTTTTGGAATTTATCCACTGAGAATTTGTACATTTATGAAAAACACATACATTTAGCCAAATAAAATGTAATTTAAACCTGTAAACCAATTAAAGGGTTAACAAACCATAAAAGTTGTTTTACGTACGTTGAGGGGGTAGTTTCTATAATGGAGTAATTTATGGGGTTTTACTATTAGGCCTCTCAAAGGACTTGAACCTGAGTAGGTCCCTCAATAGGCAGGATTTTGCTTTTTTTTATGAAAATGTGGTAAAAATTGCACTAACGTTCAAAGCCGCATAACATGCTACAAAAATAACGAGTATGCTAAAAACCCACGGAGGTATTAAAGTAGACTTTGGTGAATGTTAGTTATTAACGTTTTTTTGGTGTATGACTCATGTGTGGAAAAAGTAGAAAATTTTGATTTCGAAAATTGCTAATTTTTCCAAATTTCACCAAATATCTGAGTTTCTCATAAAGAAATGCCAAACATACCACCAAAATTTTTTAAACTAACATTGAAGTACAAAGTGTACGAGAAAAAATGTCAAAATCACTTGGATATGTTAAAGCGTTCCAAAGTTATAAACCATTTATAGTGTCAGAGGCAGATTTGAAAAAATGGGCCGTGTCAGGAAGGTGAAAAGTGGCTCGCGTGTTAGGGGTAAAGTTCCAATCACCCACCTTTCCCTAGAACGGATATAAAACATAAATAAACAGTAAAAATCACACACATATTAGGTATCGCCGCGTCCCAAAATGCCCGATTATCAAAATATAAAACGGTTACAGCGGGCGGTGACCTCCGAGGCGGGGAAATGGCGCCCAAATGTCTGAAATGGACTTTTACAACTTTTTACATACCATAAAAAATGAATAAAAAATGATGCAAAACATTGCCTCATTTCGCAAAAAATGACCCCTCACACATCTCCGTGCGCCAAATTATGAAAAAGGATAGCGTCAGAAGTGGCAAAAAAAATTTTTCTTTTTTGTAACATTCGTTTAATTTTTGAAAATGTATTAAAACACAATAAAAGTATATAAATGGTATCACCGCGATCACACAGAACCAAAAAAATAAAGTAGGCGTGTTATTTGGAGCGAAGAGTGAAGTCGTAAAAAAACTGAGCCCACAAGAAAGTGACGCACGTGCGGTTTTTTAAAACTTTTCCACATTTGGAATGTTTTTTCAGCTTCGCGTACACGCATGTTAAATAAATAACATTACGGAAAGTAAAATTTGTTACGCACAAAGTAAGCCCTCACACAGGCTGTTACACGTAAAAATGAAAAAGTTATGATTTTTGAAGTTGAGAGCGAGAAGAGGCCGAAAAACCCTGCGTCCTTAAGGGGTTAAAGCCCTTAGCGCGGTCAGCACAGATATTCGATTTGTAAGACGCGTGCCATCAAATAAATATCCAGCATCAAAATTATGAAAATGTAAAGTAGACAACGGGGAATGTTATCAGCAATATTAAGCTGATAAATCTATTAAAAGACCCTGAAAACGTGATGATGCCAAACTTTCGAAAATGACTAATTTTTCAAAAAAATTCATAATAATTTTTTCTTTTTTTTGTAATAAACGCAAAAAATATAAGCCAAAATTTACCCTAAAACTTAACGGTAGGACCAGCGCCCTTTCTGTTTGTTCATGTCCCTTTTTCACTCCCCCCTTCAAAAATCTAAACTTTTTATTTTACACGTAAAGCGCTGTAGTGACGGCTTGTTTTCTGCCGTAACAATTGCATTCATAATGATGGTATTAAATATCCATGCCATGTTCGGGAAGCGGGGAAAAACTTCCAAAAAGGAAAATGGTGAAAAAACGTCATTTGCGGCCATTTTCTTGTGGGCTTTGGATTACGTCCTTTCACTGAGCGCCCCAAAATGATGTCTACTTTATTTTTGGGTCGGGTACGATTAGAGGATACCAAATTTGATAGGTTTTAGATTTTCATACATTACAAAATTAAAACCTCCGTACAAAATAATAATTTTTTTTGATTTGCAAACTTCTGGCGCTAATAAACTTTTTTATACTTTGGTGTACGGAGCAGTGGGTGTCATTTTTGCTGGACATTTGATAATCTTTTCATGATATATTTTAGGACTGTGCGACATTTTGTCACTTTTTATAGATTTTTTAGATTTTCAAATGGCAAAAAAAGTGCCATTTTCGACTTTGGGCGCTATTTCCGTTACGGGGTTAAACGCATGAAAAAACCGTTATCATTTTGATAGATCGGGCATTTCGGCACGTCGATACCTGAGTGTTTATGATTTTTACTGTTTATTTATAGTTATGTCAGTTCTAGGGAAAGTGGGGTGATTTGAATTTTAGGTTTTTTTATTATAATTTTTTTTTTTTTAACTTTTTTATTATTTATTTACCCTTACTTTTCAGACTCCCTAGGGTACTTTAACCCTAGGTTGTTTGATCGATCCTATCTATGACTGCACATACTGACCGTATGGCAGTTATAGGGGATTTCTTCCTCTCATTACAATGTGCTATCAGTACACATGTAATTAAGGGGTTTAAAAACGAAATAGCCTCGGGTCTTCGGAAGACCCGAGGCTACCATGCAGACGGATCGCCGCCCCGATGACGTCAAGGGAGCGGCGATCGCAGGTAAGAGTGGCGGCGCCAATCGCCGCTATCTGTTTGAGGCTGCCGGCAGCTTGCCAGCAGCCCACGCGTAAAAACATCCGCGATCGGTTGCTAGCAAAGACTTACCGGCTATGGAGAGGGCTCAGCCGTGAGCCCTCCCATGCAGCGGCGAACCGGTTAAGTACAACATCTGAGGAAAAAACAACTATCATCATCGCTTTGATAGAAGTAACAGTGTTCAAAAGTTATTATATAAAGCGACGCAGTAGCGATTCCAAAAAATGGGGTTGAGCCTTAAGCTATAAAAAGGCTGCGTCCGTAAGGGGTCAAAAAAAAAAGATTGTTAGTGGCTTGTAAACATTTTTATGACACAACCCCTTTTTGCTTAAACAGATTCTATTTGTATCTAGGTGTTCCAACTGGATTTAACTGTATCTGATTTTTTTACAATCCCTCTGCTTACATGAAATTATGGTCTAAAGCAGACAGTGTGTTATGGCCCTCCATGCATCCCTTATTAAATAAAAAAACTTTTGGACAATATTTGAGGCATAAGATGTTATATACACAGTTCCCCACTTGGCAAAAGAGGGAATTTGCTTCCAAATATCTGAGAGATATGGGCTTTTCTTTTTTAAAGCGGAAATAACCAGCAGATTCTTCATCAATAATTTTGTGTTGTTCTTCTAGTCAGACAAAATTGTTCGGATGGAGACATTCCCTGTCGTTGTGTTGTCTCTGGCCACTCAGATGTTACAACCATGATATATACAGAACTTTACATCTTGGTTATTATGGATCTTACTCACAGGTCCGTGAGCTTCACCAAATGTGATATTTTAACAGTGAACCCACCCGCGCAAGAACAGAACCAATCTCGATATTGGAAGCTGATGAACATTTATCCTTTTTGATTGAGGTGTTTCAGCATCAAATGTATGGGGGTATCGGTAGACTCGATAAAATGGGTATCAAAATTTGCAGAGCATGACATCATTATATTTGACCTAAACATGTATTTTCGAAAAAAGCTAAAGTTTCTAATCGCACTTCATTTGTTTTAATCCTTTGAAATACTTCCAAGGGGATTATAGCTCTAAAGGAAACATAACATTAGAATGGTAGGGGTAAGCTGTAAATACGAGCACAAGCTCAGGGTGAGCTGGTGCCGGTACTTACTGTTGTTAGTGTTATAAACCAGGGTATAGCGTTTTAACACTTTTTAAACTGTGAGCAGAAGGGGATCGGCGGTGCGCGCGACGTGGCGCGGCACACCTTTCGATTTATTTATGGAGGCGCACGCACGATCGTGCGCAAGCAGCGCCAAGCGTCTTCTAACTAAAGTTAAAAGTGTTAAAACCGCGATACCACGGTTTATAACACTAACGAAAGTAAGTACCGGCAAACCGCTCTCCCTGAGCTGGTGCTCGGTCTTACAGCTTACCCCTACCATCTGAAGTGGTAGGTTTCGTTTAATAAAGTTGTTTTACATACATAAGAGGTGTTGTAGTTTTTAAAGTAGGGTTTATTTATATTATTTGGGCCTTTCAAAGTCATGTGAAAACTGAGTGTACCTCAAAATGCGAGAGTCCTGGCAATTTTCATAAAATTAGGAAAAATCACACTAAAGTCTAAGCTTCATAACATTCTAGAAAATGAGAGGACACATCATTAAAACCTTGTCGTCATATAGCAGACATCCAGAAATGTTAGTATCAAGCTTTTTGGGTAGTTTAACTATGTGCCTGGAAAGGCAGAAACATTTGAACTTTGAAAATGAAGCATTTTTCTGAACTTTTGCAAATTAGATTTTTTCTTCGCGAATGAAAGCCAAAAACTTACACTGAAATTTTACAGCTAACATGATGTGTCATGAGAAAAAAATCGCTCAACACCGGATATGTTTAAAGTGTTCCAAGTGTAACTAATTATCATGACACTGTCAGATTCTAAAAAAGAGTTTGGGGTGTTAACTGAAAAAAAAAGTGTTGGTGATAAGGGGTTAAGTTCATACTTTTCAGCTCTGAAATTGCCTTGTCAAATTTTCTTTCCAGCACTAAATATTTATCCTATTCCAATATTTGATCGTAGAGATAGAACAGTGTCCAGTTTTATTATTGCAGATGTCATGGTAAGGAATAGCAGTAGTTTATAAAATGCAGAGAGCACTTCTCATATGAAGTCGTGTTTTCCCCGTTGTCAGTACTTTGACCACACATATGATCTAGATTATTTTTAGTATTGCCAGATTTTATTTCTTTGGATTCTAAGAAAATGTAGGTATTCTGGGGGATCCCACTGTCAAAGTACAAATGCATCCATTTACAAACACAGGATGCCATGCTGTTAAAATAAAATGCCAATTTAGTTGTTATTTACATAAATAATTACCGACTAAATATGAATTTAAATGGAAAATGTACAAATTCAAAGTGCCACCCCAGAAACTGCCCCTTATTTACCCACACAGATCCTCTTATTGTGTCCCCTTACACATTGTTGTTCTCATGATATGGTGCCCTCCAGCTCTCATATTAAAGCTCTTTATGGTGTCGCAGCAGCTTCCCCTCATATGTGTGCCACTCATATGTTGGTCTCCCAGCATCCCTCCTCTATTGTGTTTTGCTAGCAGCTCCCCCTCTTATTGTGCCCCAATCAGCTCCCCTCTCAATGTGACCCTCCAGTAGCTTCATCTCATCCCTGTAGCTGCTCCCATGTTATTGTGGCCCTCATATCCTTCTTTCTAGGCGATGCTTTAAGGGGTATTCCATCTGGGCATTCATATTTAATTGAATTCATTTGCATATGTGAACATTTCTATTGGATGTATTAAAAATGTTCCTGTGTGAAGATAATTCTCAAAATGTAGCAATGTTGTCTGCGAGAGTGGCCAGACATGGGCTATCGAGGTCCTGCCTGACCACAGCAATCATACCACAGATGGCTGTGGGACACACAGTAAATCCCGCGAATTCATATACAAAAACCTTTTGTTCCTGGGCATGCCCCACGAGAGGTGGTCGTATCCAAGTACACTGTCTGTTTTCCTAAGCACCCTATGAATACAGTTATGAGAAATTATTCACACAGGAAATTTTTTAATAACGGTCTCTATGACATTGCTTATATATTAGTGGAACATTCATGATCAACAGAATCTGATTGCCAGTGTGAGAATTCACCTTTAATGAATAAAAATGATACCCCAGATACTCCCTCCTCCAATTTTCACAACGCATCAGCTCCTCTCCTTTTTGTATGTGCCATAGTTTAAGCCGGCAGGCGATGACATCTACCATGTCCGTTGTCTGCTTTCTAAACTTAAAGCAGTAGACATCGACGGGACAGGATTGTACCCACGATGGAAAGGTTTTTGGCATTACTCCGTGTACACAACATCTGTAGCTTGTAGATGGTCTAGGGGACAATATCATCCCGACCAGACCAGGACATGGACATTGATCCTGAAACTCGTCGCGTGGTATGTTTGCTGGATCTGGGAGGTGAGGAGTCTGGCTTTAATAGTGGTGAAGCAAAATCTTCAATGATTATGTTTATGTGATAGATAATAATTGTAAAAAGGCACAGCCTCTTAATGTATCAAAGAAATTTTGGAAGTTTTTAGGATGAAAACTGTTTTTTGATAGTGGGTCTGGTCAAGGACTAAGTGTTCATGACATCAGATATTTTTTTTTCATTAAGTCAATGAACTGGAAGGCGCTGAATTTATGAATATATTTAATCAACAATTTTTGTATTGTCTAGCAGTTAATGGCTGTAGCTTTGTAGAGGTGCGATGTTCCTTGTTGCCGTGTACCATGATAATGAATGAAGGTGCTAATTCTTTTGTCTTCAGTAATGCAGGCTTTTTAAACAAACCTTCAAAAGATAAACTGGTAACTACCTGCAGAACATTTTAAAATAATGTTCTATATTCAATTATATTCTAAACTAAAGAGTCAACCAAAAAACAAAAGCGTGTTTCTTAAGAAGGGTTTATAATGTTAAGATTAGCAGTCAATGTTTTGTCTTTTATAGCTACATAAGTATGAAAATGAATCAGTAGGAAATAGGATTTAGCTTTTTTTATGAAAATGTGAAAAATTGCACGTGACGTTGAAAGCCCCATAACATCTTACAAAAATAAGAGTATGCATAACAAACCACGGAGGTATAAAGTAGACATTTGGTGAATGTTAGTTATTACGTTTTTTGGTGTTATGACTCATGTGTTGAAAAAGTAGAAAATTTTGAATTTCGAAAATTGCTAATTTTTCCAAATTCAGAGAACTCTGGAAAAGGTTGTCATCCAGGATATCACTGTACTTTGCTGCATTTATCTTTCCTTCAATTTCAACCAGTTGTCCTGTACCTGCAGCTGAAAAACACCCCTAATTTTGTAATGCTGCTAGCACCATGTTTCATAACTGCTCCTAGGGCAATTCCTTAGACCTCATGATTCTCATGTGCTCTGACATGCACTGTGAGGTCTTATATGGAGAGGTATGTGACTTTCCTAATCAAGTCCAAACAGTTTAACTAACCAGTTCTCGAGCGCCCGCCGTGTATTCACAGCGGCGGTCGGGTCGCGCTGCATGGAGAGGGCTCACGGGCTGAGCCCTCTCCATAGCCGGTAAGTCTTTGCTGCATATCGCAAAGCTGCCGGCAGCCTCAAAAAGATAGTGGCGCATGGGCGCCACCATCTTACCAGGGATCGCCGCTCCCCATGACGTCATCGGGGAGCGGCAATCCATCTCCATGGTAGCCTCGGGTCTTCCGAAATCTATAAAAAGTGATCAAAAGGTCGTACAGTCCTAAAAATGATATCATTGAAAATATTATCAAATTTAGCAAAAAATGACACCACCCACAGCTCCGTACACCAAAGTATAAAAAAGTTATTAGCGCCAGAAGTTGGCAAAATAAAAAAAAAAATATTTTTGTACAGGAGGTTTTAATTTTTGTAAATGTATGAAAACATTATAAAACCTATACAAATTTGGTATCCCCTTAATTGTACCGACCCAAAGAATAAAGTAGACATGTCATTTGGGGCGTTCAGTGAAAGACGTAATATCCAAGCCCACAAGAAAATGGCGCAAATGCGTTTTTTTACCATTTTCACTGCATTTCCCGTATCCGAGTACTTGGCAGGGCCATTTAATACCGTCCACTATGAAGTGCAATGTTGTTACGCAACTACCGCACACCAGCTCGTTACGTGTAAAAATAAAAAAGTGATAGATTTTTGTAAGGGGGATGAAAAATGGACATGAAATAACTATGAAAACGGCCCGGTCCTTACCGTTAAACAACACTATCGCCATCAGCACAGAGAGTAGAACCATCTCAAGAAGAAGCAGAATGAAAATGGACCAGCATGTGAGTTACCTGATGATTTGGCCCCCCCACCTTGTGTCAGAATCAACAAAATTTGATGTCAACCGTTTGTGCTACATTCGGGTGCTGGTTTGATGCATCATAATTTTCGTTTGTGCCGCTATCTTTTTAAGATTTTAATGAAGGTTCCAGAGGTCATCAGGGTCAACCGCCCCCCCACATTGCCCCAAAATCAAACAAAACTGTAGCCGAACATCTGGGCTAGCGTTTGTGCTGGTGTGTGCTGCGCAATGTTTTTGTTGTTGCGGCTTTTGTTTTGATATATGAACAACAAATTAAAGTTCAAAATGTCAGGCAGCCGGCGCCCCCCCCCCCCCCATTAACTGAATCACACAACTGTGTCAAACGTTAGTGATAAACGTTGTGCTGATTTGTGCAGCAAAATTTTCAGTTATGTGATGTATGATCCCACCAAGTATCATTTTCCTAT
The DNA here is from genome assembly GCA_019512145.1 of Engystomops pustulosus. Classification (NCBI taxonomy): domain Eukaryota; kingdom Metazoa; phylum Chordata; class Amphibia; order Anura; family Leptodactylidae; genus Engystomops; species Engystomops pustulosus. Next base: position 168,849,571 of record CM033641.1, read on the forward strand.
ATATCATCATCTTTTTGTGGCAGAGGTCATCAGAGTTCACATTTATCTTCCAAGTACAGATGTGTTTGCACTCTCCCCCTGGGATCAAGCCAGGGAAGTGTCACTAAGGTTTTGTTTTTTTATTACCCATTCATCACTACCTAAACACCCATCAAACAACCTGAACATACTTAAAAATTAAGCGGCAAGCACACAAAATTTTTGCTGCACAAACCAGCACGAAACGTAGCACTACGTTTGACACCATTTTGTTTGACTCGGTTATAATGTGGGGGGGCTGCTTGAACTTTTTGAACTTTTTGTTCATATATTTACAAGAACAAAGCCACACACAACAAATTCAAGCAACAAAACTGCGAATTGTTCCACCATTTTTTTTTGATTTGGGCAATGTGGGGGGGGGGGGGGCTGCGTTGACCTCGGAGACCCCTGGAAACTTCATTAAAACAATCTACTCTCGATCACGATGGCGGCACAAACAAAAATTTCTTTCTTGCTGCTGGCACCAAACTTTTGACAAACCAATTTTTTTTTGATTTGAACAAGGTGGGGGGGCCAACTTCACTCAGGTGTGAGTTAAATATGAGTGTCACAGTAAAGGGTCTGAATCCTTCTGATTGTGTGATATTTCAGGTTTTCTTGTTTAATAAATTAGCAAAAATATTTACATTTCTGTTTTTTTTCTTTTAAGATGGGGTGTAGAATGCACAATAATAAGCATAAGATAATTTTTATCTTACCAATTGGGTGCAATGAAACAGAGAGTGAAAACTTTTAAACTTTCCGTGCCTACTGTATTTTTCAAGCAAGGGATGTGTTTCAAGGGAGAACATCTCGTCTTCAGATCCTATACATTAATAAAATTATATCATAAGCTATAGCGGTTTAAAACAATATAGTAGCATATTAACAACATACAAAAAGATCTAAGAGTAGAATGGATATGAAAATGAAGTATTGTCCACATTTCACAAATTTCTATAAGTGCAAATATATTAAAAAATCTTATAACAATCCAATGTTATAAGACGAGAAATTCAATCAAAATCAAAATAATTTGTAGCCATATACTACAGTCTGTTGCAAAATTCTTTTACAAAAACCATATGAACTGACACCATTTAACCCCTTCAGGAGGCCGACAGTTTATAGCTTAAAGGGAACCTATCACCAGGAGACCCATTTTTAGCACTCCCCCAGTCCCCACAGTGCATAGTACATACGCTGCCAAAGTGTTTTTGTATTAAAAATTGGTTTTACAGAAAAAAAAGATATGTTATATTGTACCTTTCATTAGCATCTGCTGTGTGACTAGGCAGTTGCCTATTGGGAGTGGCTGGAAAGGAGCATTTTCCCCGCAGATGAGGTCCCCTAGCGCTACATAGAGCTCCGCCGGGAGACCATCACTGCCCAGATTTCTGTCGGTCTAAAGGATTCACTGGCAGAGAGCAGCTTGTCCACCATCAAAGGGGTGTCCATTGCTGTGGCACCTCAAGGATGAAGCGGTTATTTATACCTGCTAGAAACGTCTTGGCAGCTTCCGGATCTGTGGTTTTCAGGGTATAGAGTCTGCTGTAGAAGTCGGCGACGACTCCCATCACAGCCTCCTTTCCTCGTTGCATGTTTCCAGCACCATTCAGTCAGGGACGTGTGGTCGGTGGGGACTTTCCTGAAAAAGAGTTACATTTCTCACTCTTCTCCAGGTTGTGCATATTGGCACAAAAGATGATTCACTTGGATTCTTCCTTCAAACGCTCCTTGGTGTCCTCCAGCTCCTCTCTGACGTCCCAACCATCTTGCTGTCACAGTCACACAGAAGGTACTTGGGAGTACCCGGGAGGAAAGTCTTTATGGGAAGAGTCCGGAGGAAGGAGTTTGTGGACAAGTGGACCCTCTGGACCACCGCGTGAGGTGATGGAGATAGCCGCAACCCGGGACCGGAGTCTAAGATGCACCTGGTCTTCGCCAGAGCCTGCTGCAAAGTGGGATGATCTTGCTGCGGCGGGGTGCCACCAGGTCATTCCACGGGTGTGACTAGGCCCGCGGTGACAGCCGAGGTAGTACGTCAGGAAACAGTCCAAACCTGAGATGACAACAGGAAACACAGCGGAACACTGGTAACGCTGGATACAGGAACACGGAGGAACGCTGGTAATGCTGAAGACAGGAACACTGGTAATGCTGGAGACAGGAACATGGAGGAACACTGGTAACGCAGGAGCCAGGAACACCAGGAGCGTATGGGAATGCTGGAGACTGGAACAGGGAGAAACACTTGTAACGCTGGAGACAGGAACACCAGGAGCGTATGGGAACGCTGGAGACACATGAGACATGATCTGGCGAGGCAGGAAGGGAGGTGCCGGAATATAAGGGCGAGCGGGATTAGCCAGAGCCAATCAGGAGGACGCTGGCCCTTTAAGTCTAAAAGAGCCGGCGTACACGCCCTAGGAGCAGGAGCGTGTGGCTTAGTCGGGGAGCAGGAGAACAGCCAGGAGCGCGGAGAGGCTAGTCCGGGCAGGAATCGCGGGTGCATCTGTCACACTTGCAATGATCTCAGCTTACACTGGAGCTCTCTGGAGTCCCTTTTCATCTTGGCCAATTGTCTTTGTCCTGAAAGAAACAACACAATTCCATTTTAACATACTCCCACCATTCACTGACAGTCTCGACCAAACATTTGTCATTCCTCCAAACCATTTTATGGCCTGCAAAAGGGGCCAATGAGGAAACTAAAATCCTGGCTCCTTCCCTCCTACATCTGTCTATGCAACCATAAAACAAGTGAGGGGGGGGGGGGGTCTCTGTACTCGGGAGAAATTGTTTCTGATAGTTTGAAGAGTGCAGATTTGAAAATGGGTTTATTATATAGGGAGTTTTTAATGCTAAATATTTAAAATTTCCTTCAAAACAGTATTTATCACAAAATAGTCAATTCTGAAAATACGGAAAAGCGATATCCGATTTGACATCAAAATAAATTTCAAAAATTATGAACATGTAAAGTAGACATATGGGAAATGTTATTCAGCAACTTATTAAGCTGTTGAATCTATGAGGTTCTGCATTAGCAGAGATGTGTATTATGTTGTTGTACACCAGCTGAGGTGACAGCTATATCTTGCATTTCTAACAGTTTCTAACTGCCTTAAAAAGCATGGTTATAGATACTATAACACCAAACATACGTGTGAAGTGACACTCCCCTTGCAGTCATCAAACTTGACTTATCTCAGGCAAAATATAAATATATTTATCACAGATTTCTACAGATCTAGTTCTCACCAGTATTAGAAAGTATCACTGGGAGGGGGGGGGTTTAAAGTTTAGACATAACTTTTAATTTATTACTTCTTAAAGCTGAAAACAACGTCACAACGGATAAAAAATGGCATCAGCAATTGTGCGATATTTATTCACAGATATTGGGGCAGATTTACTTACCCGCTCCCGTCGAGATCTGGCGGTGCCTTGTCTGACGAGGATTCGGGTCCGGCACGATTCACTAAGATCGTGCGCCCGAGTTCCTGCATCTGTCCCTTCTGCGCCGAGGTCTGCCAGAGTTCACCATCTTCTTCCCGTGCATGTGAGTGCTTGATCTTGCAACACATTCCCTTTTTTAAATTCCACGGTTTGTCCGAATCCGGCGTCGATGCGCCACAATCCGATCCCGTGCGCCAACATTTCGGGGGAATTAAGCGCAAAACGGAAATATTAGGGAAACCCGACGAAAGTGCGGCGTTCGGACCCTTAGTAAATGAGCTCCATTGTCTTATATTAATATCAGTGCGCTCCCAGATAATAACTTGCTTACATATTATTGACGAAAACTGTAGTTCAGGGAGTGATTTCCTGCAGCTACATCAAACGGCCACTGGAGTGCAGCAAAGATGCATTACACGGTACCGGAGTCTAGTGCTCAGGTAATACTTTTGCACAGTGTTCAATTATCTGGTGCACCCTGCACTGTGCAGGAAATGTGCCCCATTTTTTTTTAGTTGCACCTTTAACATACAGAGAGAAATACATTGGAGCTGCTGTATTAAATGTGTCGCAAACTCTAACTAAGCACTAACACGCTCCTTTTTTTTTTGTGTCGGACATAGTGCAGCTTCAACACAAAACTCAGTTGTTTGTGGTGCACAGTTTGCCCCTTAAGGAGCTACTCACGGTATAAGACCGGTCCACACAGTCTTTGAAAAAGTCCACAAAATAGAGAAAAATATTTTCACTATGACCGGAGCTCCAAGGATTCTTCTTCTCCCTCTTATTTTATCGTAAAACTTCGATGAACAGCACCAATCTTCAATTTCTCTTGCTGAAAGTATGTCACCATTCAGACTAGCACCATCGCACTCTCATTCTCCTCCTTTATTATATTGTAACTGGAAGAAAATATGCAGGCAGATGGTGTGGTACGTTCCAACAAGGTTAAAATGTATTCCAATTCATTATACTCACAAAAATCCAATAAAAATGCGCATATCACAAATTCACATAACGGGACGCTAGCTTTCTATCCGCCCGCCCCAGGGTTTCGCCGGCAAGGCTTCTTCCGGGGCATTGCTGGGCAACGCCCGGATGAACAGATTGGTGCTGTTCATCAAAGTTTTACGATAAAATAAGAGGGAGAAGAAGAATCCTTGGAGCTCCGGTCATAGTGAAAATATTTTTCTCTATTTTGTCAACACAAAACTGGTGCAAAAACTTCCAAAAAATACATGTGCAAGCTTCAAAAAAGTTTTCTTGCCTCTTTATTAATAAAATATTAGCTCTGTAAAAGTGCCAGAGGTGCTCAGGCTGCCAGTGTCTGAGCACCTCTCGGCTTCCCAGGCTTTTAATTTATGCACAACCCCACTGCAAACTTGGTTACGATCCGGCCGGTGACATCAGAGACGGGATGGGGGCGTGGAGAGAGCGGAGCGTGTTTCCTGGTCAGCAGCAGGAGAAGGCTTTCATGTTTGAAGCCTTATATGTGGTAAAAGGTAGAAAAGTTCAAGGGGGTGAATATTTTTGCAAGGCACTGTATTTTTTTTTTTAAATATAGTGTCATGATTTAGGTATCACAGTTAAATGTTTAGTCAAAACCTCTCAAATCTTTTAAAATGTTTCTCTATAAGTACTTACTTATGGGAATGTGGAACTGTTGCAATATTTTGGGGTAATGACCTTTCAAAACATATTTCACCTTTTAGAAGCTGAATTACATCCAGCATGATCTTAACCCCTTAACGCTCTGCGCCGTAGCTCTACGGCGCAGAGGTATAAGGGATGTATGAAGAGGGCTCACGGGCTGAATCCTCTTCATACAAAGGTGGGGGTTTTTGCATATTGCAGAAAACCCCCACCTTTAATAACCACGGTTGGTGCTTGCACCGATCGCGGCTATTAACCCCTCCGTTGCCGCCGGCAAAGTCGCCAGCGGCATTTAAAAGACGGCGGCGCGCAGGCGCCGCCATCTTTGTTACGATCGCCGTGCCCCTGAACGTCATCGGGGGGCGGCGATCGGTTGCCATGGTAGCCTCGGGTCTTCATTTGACCCGAGGATACATGGCTTCTGCATATCCATTACAATGAGCCTGTGGCTCATTGTAATGTATAGTGTGCAAAAATGCCATATATTGCAATACTGTAGTATTGCAGTATATGGTAGGAGCGATCTGACCATCTAGGGTTAATGTACCCTAGATGGTCTAAAAAATAGTGAAAAAAAAAATAGTAGTAAATGTATGGCCGTTTGAGAGTGAATATAGGGGGTGTATCATTAACATCGTGGCCTTCCTTTGTGTCATACGAAGCTGCACTAAATCTTGCACCGGATTCGGAAGACTAGGAGTGCAGGTTCAGAGCCTCAAGCGGCCAAAACCAAAAAATCTTGCAACACAGGACTTGAGACTAGATCACAAGCGATAGGCCATGATGGAGTGTATTCCCCTTATGGCCACGTGGGGTATGGTCCTTTGCAGCTCAAAAATGCCATTGCAAATGCATCATTGCCAAAAAGGACATGTGGGCATTAGAACAAAAAGTGTTCCGGTTTTGTATTTCATAATGATTTATTCAGTTGACTTCCAAAGGGTTATTTTTTACCAAACCTAACACATGGTTTTGTCAAAAGAAACCGCAGATTGTTAATTATCGGTCAGCAATTCCACCCCTTTGTCTCTGACCTAAATGCCCATAAACCAAGCCAATTTGCACCTGTGGAAAAGTACAGCGGTTTCTCAAGCCGATCTGCTCCGCCTAGAAGAATCAAGGATTTCCTGAACTATAGTCTGAGGAGATCCATAAAAAAAATATGACTTCGATACACACTCTAATACCTAATGGAATGGATAAAAAAGGTAGTTATTATTAGCATTATTTGCAGCAAGTTCACTATACATTTTCAATGTTGGGTTTGCCCTAGGTTCCTAACTTCATCGTGATTGAAGTTCGTAAAGGTTTGGGTTAGAGGGATGCTGGGTATATAGTGAATTAGATATACTAGAAATATACTAGAAATTCCACACTTCCATCCTCAACTAAAAATACTCCTCAGAAATGCTTAAAAAAGGAGTATTTAGGTCTGCCAGGCTTTGAATCTGAAGATAGAGCCTGAGCTCTAGAAAAATGAACAAAACTCCCAAAAACTCAACTGAATTATAGTAATAGACTAACTTATTTACTGTCTTAAAGTTTTCTGTATTACTTCGACCCGTTCATCTTGGCTTCTTCGTAAAACGTGTTTTATAAAGTGACAGACAGAAAAAACTGCAAATTTAGGCCAGAAACTATGAATCCAAAATAATGAATACAGCACAAATGCAGTGAGAAATGCATATTCTACTTTACGGGTTTGATGATTGGTGCTGCTTGTACTGTAGGGAAGCAGGAGCTTCTGCTATGATTTTTAGTGTACAGTTTCCCAGCACAATGTTAAGTCTGGTGTAAAATGCAGGTCACAGTACGTCCGGATCATGGTCCAGCACGACCAGTGTGGTCCTAGACAGACAAAGCGGCAATTTGATTATTTAGGCCAAGGCATTTCAGTTATATCCTGGCCAAAGCTCAACAGCAGCTATGGAGGCACCTACATTAATACAAGTGACCCTGTTAATTAGTTTTTCTTAAAATGGGGGGGGAGAGTGTTTATGTTCTGGTTCATCAAGAGATGAATCTTTCATCTAGAATTTGATAATGAATCGGGTTCTAGCTGTAGAATAAAAACTTCATTCGACTTAAAAGTGCTTCTATAGAAAGGAATTGGCAGAATAAAAGTATTGTACTCCTCTAGTATGTGCAGTGACATGATTATGTGGCAAAGCTCGTCAAAAAGCACACTTTAAAATATATGATAGACAACAATATAATGGTATATCCATAGTGATAATGTAAAATAAACAGACGGAATGTTATTTTTATGGATGAAATATAAAGTGATAAACTGACGAATAAAACAAATCAACATTAAAGGGTTGATTGATCCCGGAAGCCAAAAATAAAATGGCATTGGGGTATAAGTGCACCCACTACTAGGTCTAAATAAAAAAAAAATCCACCTTAAAGTGTGTGTGTGGAATACTTATTTTTACACTACAGTCCATTTTTATCCATGGCAGGCAGAGGATTATTGGAAAGCCGGCAACCAGATGGGCCGTGATGGTCCACATTGGGACATTCGTGTGCAGAATGCACAGCACAGCAGCATTGGCTGCTTGTGGTGTGCCCTTGTCTGGCAGAGCGTCCACGACTGGCCTGGTGCATGCTCCACTGGGTCAACAACAGGAGGAGGAAGTGTGCAAGTGGCAGATTTCACATCAGAATAACTTCTGATTCATTTCTTTAAAAACCCTAAAATCGGTCATAACATTGAATCATATAGGGAAAGTTATTTGTTATCTGAACAGAAGCTGGGCAATAATCTGGCCACCGTACAAGACTTTTAAAGTGGGTTAGCCACGAAACAATTGACTGCAAAAACGCTGTCAAAGCGGTTAAATATTCAAAAATTTATTTGTAATGGTTACATGGATATTAACTCCTTAAGGACGCAGGGTTTTTTTTTCCGCTCATTTCTCGCTCTCCAACTTCAAAAAGCCATAACGTGTTCATTTTTACGGGGTACGACCTGTGTGAGGGCTTTTTGTGCGTAACAAATTTTACTTTCCCGTTAAAGTCTATTTATTTCAACATGCCGGTACGGCGAAGCTGAAAAAAAATTCCAAATGTGGAAAAATTTAAAAAAACCGCACACCCACATGCGTCACGTCTTGTGGGCTCAGTTTTTTCGACTTGACTGTGCACTCAAAATAAACACCTCAAGCTTTTATTCTTGGGTGCGGTGCGATCGCGGTGATGATACCCAATTTATACAGGGTTTTATTGGTTTAATACATTTTCAAAAATAAACGAATGTAGCCAAAAAAAGAAAAAAGACACATTTTGCCATTTGCGACGCTAATCGTACTTTTTCTACTTGGCGCACGGAGATGTGTGAAGGTGTCATTTTTGCGAAATGACGGCGACGCTTCAATGCTACATTTGGAGATTCTGTGAGACATTTTGATAATTGTTATTTAAAAAGGTGTTAAAAGTTGCCTCGGGACATTTGGCGCCATTTCCCGCTCAGGAGGTCCAAAACCTTTCGGCCGTAACCGTTTTTTTTTATATTTTGATAGTTCTGCATTTTGGGACGTGGCAATCCTAATATGTTGTTGATTTTTAAGTTTATTATGTTTTATATCAGTCTAGGGAAAGGGGGTGATTTGAATGTTAATATTTTATTATTTTTTTTTTATTTTTTAAACTTTTTTTTTTCCACTATTCTTAGACCCTCTAGGGTACATTAACCTAGATGGTCAGATCGCGCTTACCATATTACGCAATACTTCTGTATTGCAAGATATGGCATTTGCAGGTCATACTATACAAGGAGCCACTGGCATCTTGATGTAACGAACTCCAGAAGCATGTGCCTCGGTCGCAAAGAACGACCCGAGGGCTACGCATGGCAACCAATCGCCGCCCCACGATGACGTGGGGGGCGCGGCTGATCGTAAAAAGATTGTCTTTAAACGCCGGACTGGCGGCGGCGCAAATGACAAGGTTTTTTTTTTTTAAAGTATTACTTTTGCAGTTTTTTGAATTTGTTATAAAAAACATATAAACAAAAACAGAAATCAAGATGTTTGCACATGTTTCATTCCCCCCAATACAGGGATTATTATACAGCAGCCATTAGGTAACAGTCAGGTTCTACTGCGTTTCAAATACTGGGGGATATATTACAGTAGATAACAGCAGGATACTGCAGCAGAACATCTTGATACAACACAATAACTAGTGACAGTTAGACATCAGTCACACACACACACATCACCACCAGCACGCTCAGTCTCCTTCATCATGGAGAGGAATATAAATCACATGTGCATTTAGAAGGCGGGATGGGGAGTCGCGCACCATCGGACCAGATGCGGTCTCAAACTCTGGGGAGAGTACACTTCCTGTTGGTATACAGGGGACCGGTAGTGGGGAATGACACTATAATGAGTAGTATCCCTCTTTTAATGGAGGGGGCTCCTTGGTCCTTCAGGTCAGCACACCCACTTTCGGGCGTTAGTATAGACAAACCTAAAGAAAATTTTTGGTCAGAGTGAGCCATTGACAACTGCATTTATGATGCCGAGGAGACACACAGAGGGGAGATGTGAAGCGTGGGAAATCAAAGTGTAAATTAAGGAACTCCAGCACTTCGGACAGAAGACATGGACCCTAGGCCAGGACCAGACACAATGCACGGAAGGATCCGACTTCAGCCTGACAGCGAAAGCAAAGATATTAGGCATGCTCCAGCGAAATGTCTAGCAGGGTGAAGTATACTCTATGGAGGAATTAGATTGGGATCAGGAAGTCCCTCGCACTCACTACAGCTGTGAAGTAGACAGTTCGACCTCCCTCCAGTCATCATCGACAGGTCAGGGGATATCCGGTCTCCAGCGTTCACAGGCTCTATCAAACGGTTCTGGACTTTTGCTCTTGTAGGAGAGCATAGAAACTGAGGTGAGTGGCTTAGGGAGGTCTGGGGGGGTACTCATCAGAGTCTCTAGATTTGGAGAATTCACTTGGCAGGCGAAGGAGCCGAATGGGACTTTGAATGCCGTTGTCGCAGTGCGTGTAGATTGTAATGGAAGTGGCGTATTGGGTCAGATGTCTCTCCTTATCTTCGTTTAAAGCTGAGTTAACTATGTTCCGGGGAGGAAAGAGTGTGCCTACAAATTTCACCCCTGCTGCCCCCCACATTGTTCCAGCCTGGGAGGGAGAGGAAGAGTGAGAGAGCACGGATTGAGCCACAATGGAAGTCCTAGGCGAGAGGGGGGGAGGAGAGCTGCTCGGCTCTACCCGGGATTGTGCCCACGCCAGCACACCGCTACCGTACGTAGGGGAATGTGGGGTATCCGATGGGGACCTTATAACCTGTTACCGCAGGTTTGTAAGGGCATCGTCGGACCTACCAGGGCACCAGCCAGTTGCGGTAGCTGCAATTACTCCATGTCATAGATATCACCAATGGGCATTATACTAGCTGGGAAGCCAGCGTATAAAGAACAGATACGGGGCAGCCAGTCCACCCAGACTTGGGAGCCTGAAGCAGCGCAGACTGAATCGCGGGGCACTACTCTGCAAGTAGAAGGACCTGAGAATGCCGTCCAAGCGTTAAACAGACTCTTAGGAAGTAGTAGAGGGCAGGCATGGAAAAAGGATTCTTCACCCCCCCTCCCATTAATTCTACCGGTCGTCCCCTATCCCTGGATTCACTGTGCTATCCCGATGTGTGATACTTTGTTCTTGCTCTGGTGACCCATCTTATAATTAAGAACATTATTCCCAACCATCTCCGCCCTTAATTTAGTAGCACACCTCACCATTCCCCTTAGCGGATGTTGCAGCCACCTCTTTTCCCTCTTCTTCTCTATTCCGTCCCTGTCCGTCCCTACCGCAACGATCGATTGTGACCTTTCTGCCTCCACTCTGCTCCAGCGGCCCCCTCCGCCTTTCGTTTCCTCCTCCTCCCTCCTGAAGTATTTAACGGAAAGGGCTGCCATCCATACTTCTGGCCAGAACCGACTAAAATTAATTGATTTATAGGAAAATTTGGAGAGAAAAATCATTTAAATATATTCATTACGCCCGTTACAAAGACAAGGGGAATGTGGACCAGGCTTTTAGGCGCCCAGATTCCGTTGCAACTAATCAGGATGTAAATGTTTAACTGACCGTAAATGCTGGACCTTGCGTGACACTGGACTCCCAGAGTATTTAAAGGTGGACACCACCCGGACGGGGAACGGGGGGAGTGTCCCGCCTTTACATCAGATAAGGGAAATAGGGGGCCGATTTGTCCGTTACCGAAGGCCTGGAGAGACCGACTAACGTTACTATCAGGGCCAAGAAGGATTCCAGAGAGGGGCCACATCCCCCGGGTATACAAGTGTATATCATCGGCTAGAGAGATACTTTCAATATAGTACCTCTAGTTATTGCCCTTAATGCCCTGTCCCCTTCATCGGGTGAAGACTGAATATTCTGGCCTTTGCCTGCGAAAAGTCGTTAACAGAGTGGCGGATCGGCCACAGCAAGGGGCAATGGCGGAGTGCTAAGATGGGAGGGGGAGATAGTGGGCAAACCCTGTCTAGTGCCCATGGCCATAGGGAGAGAGGTGAGATGTAAGGTTGTCCGAACCTAGGCCATTGGATCGTTTACAGCAGTAGCTTAACCCAATGCTAAATCGAGGGCCAAAACCCATTCTAGGCAAAAGGGTCCACAAATAGGGCCACTCCACAGAATCAAACGACTTAAAATTGTCTTAAGGATAATATAAACCAAGGGTCTGTGAAGACCGCCTGCCTCTGCAATGTTCAGGTGTAGTCTTGGATATTTAGTAGTTCCCCTCCCAGGCATTAGTAGCCTGTCTGGTCCGGGTGAACCCATGATAGTATTACTTTGTACGCCTTGTGCCAGAATTTTTGCCTAGTATTTTAACATGCTGAAATTTAGGATGGGAAATGGGGCCGGTTATGAGTCCGGAAGGCGGGGATCCTTGCCAGGATTAGGGAAAATACAATAAGGGGCCTCTCGCATGGCGTCGGGGAAGGGAGGGAACCACATCAAGCGAATCGGGTATAGGTGAGGAGAAGGGGGACCAGAGTCTCCAGGAGTGTATCTATACCCTCACCTCCGTACAGCCATCAAAGTCCGAGGTGTCTTACCGGGGGGGCACGATTGGATGGCCAGTTTCCACCTCCTTCTCTGGAGACGGAGCATCAAGCCCGATGATGTGCCTTGTTGTGAGCCTCAAAGTGGAAGACTGTCAAGGAATCCGGAAATCTCGACGGAAGAGGCGGGACAATCTGGAGCTGTAAAGAGGAAGGAATAGTATTCATTGAAATACCAAGGGTAATGGCAGGGGGTTGTGATCAATGCTCCGTACATCAAACAATAGAGGGACGGAAGCACAGGAGGGGCGTGTCAGCCCGCGATAAATGTACGTACAGAAAGTTCCCAGATTTTATCTCCGAATTCAAGATGGACGCTTCCCGGCTAGCAGGGTTTGCTGGTTGGCTCCTTCACTACAGCTAGATGGTTCCTCTGCGCATGAGCCCACGTCTTTTTATTCCCCGGAGTAGGTTCTCTAGAATCCTTTTCTGCAGTAACCAAGTACAGCCGTCAGCCTTTCCTATGGGCCTTCAAGGACTTCTATGGCCAGCGTACCCCCAGACATGAAGGCCCCCGACACCCGAGGGTACTGGTACGAGTCCCAGGACTAGAGGGGATCAGAGATGGGTTGAGTTGTACATCCGACTCGCTGTGCGATGCCCTAACAGTATATGGACCGATGGGGACAGGAGCCAATGCGGGTGCAGCGCCATAATCGGGAGTCGCTGGGAGGGCCTATAAGTGAGGACTAATAACAAGGCGGAGTGGTCGGACGCACTGAGCGGGCAATAGGAATATCTGGTCAACGTGCTGCACATATCGGGGGAAGGGGAGACAAAGGCAGATCGAATCCGAGAGAAGCTCTATGAACAGAGGAATAAAATGAATATTCTCTCTCTGAGGGGTGTTTACTACGCCAAACATCGGCGAGGTATAGAGAGGTGAGGCCACTCGTTCAGACGGACCGAGCCTGTGTCCAGACCACTTGTTACGATCCAAGGATGGAAGGGATTAGGACGGCATGAAATCACAATACAGAGTAACGGGCTGGAGGGCATAGCAGCCAGCTTACGGGTATTAGATGCAATGACTGGCTGGATCAAAGGAGAGGTGGGACATAAATAGACGCAAAGTAAAGGTAAAGCACCACACAGGCAGACAATGTACGATCACAAAAGGCCAAGTGATCCGGTTTTGCTACCTGTAATTGACCTCTATGAGGAAGAGCTTTGGATATGAGTATGGATACTCCCAGGCAGTGGTAAACAGAGTAGGAGGAAATGGTAACATCTAGCCACCCAGGGCCGCTTCAGGATGAGGACCTTATGACCGTAAGGGTGATCTGGATACATACAATGTGAGGGGCCTGAGCTAATGACGTCTAAACATCAGGGGCCCTCTTGAATTGGATTAAGTCCCCTCAAATTCCAGCTCATTACCTTAGTGAAGAAATCTTAGCGAAGGGAAAAGGGGTTGTGGGAAGGAGACGTGAGCATAACCAAGCATGCACCTTTCATACCACAAAGACAGTAGACAGAAGACAACAGGAGCATAACGAAATATAAACAGAACTGAACTAACAATCCCAAGAATACGCAAAGCCCCTGTAAACTACTGACCTACAGCTAGGAGTGTAGACCTATACCCAGCAACAGTCAAGATAGTAGAACAGTAGGTCCCTAACTCAGACCAAAATACCTACACCCTTTGTTCCCCTGGGACCTTCAAACCCTTAATGAATAGATGATCAGGAGGTTATTAGGCAGCCATATTAGAATGAAACAAGGGGAGGAATAGCGGGAGGGGGGGGGGGGGATGGGGGGGGGGGGGAAGAAGGAAGACGCAAGGAGGGTATGGTAGGGAGGTAATGGTAGGGGGAGGTGGGAAGGGTGGGGGGGGGAGGGAGGGGGAGGGGGAGAGAATGGAGTGCCTAAATGGAGCAATGGTCACCCCCCAGAGACCAAGAAAGAAACGCAAATAAATCACAGGGTACATTTGTGAGGCACGTAAAGTGTAAACAAATATTAGAATACTATTAAACAGTGATGTGGGACCCCTGGATTAACCAACTCAGGACCAAAGTCCAGCCACAGTAACTGCACATCAGACAAAAAAGGAGGGTGAGGCCAGCCACTCAGGAGTGCGGCCTTGCAGCTGGAAGGCCCGTGGAGCTGATGCCCAGCTGAAGTGCTTCGGTTGGGAAGTGAAGAATCGAGTCTTTGACCATACACTAGTCGAGCTTGCGCAGGGTACATCATGAGTATTTTATACCCCTTGTCACGGAGGTACGGGCACGGAGCTCGGTGAATGTGCTCGTCTGTTTCCTGACGGAGGCAGAGAAATCAGGTAGAAGCCACTATGCCTGTTGGCATGTAGAGAATTCTCCCTTGTACGGACAGCCCTGAGGATGAGTCCCTGTCCTAAAGAGCAGCAGCGGGCCAGGAAGGGTCTTGGAGTGCCCCATGGGGCCAGGGCGGAATGGCACACGATGGGCCCTTTTACTGTGAAGAAGGGGAGAAGGTATCTGCAGAGGCAGCATATTTTTTGAAGCCAATTTCAAAAAAAGGATACCGGGTCAGACCCCTCCACTTTTTCGGGGAGGCCAAACACTCTGACGTTTATGTTCCGTCGCAGGCGGGTTTTCGAGGTCATAGCTCTGTCGATGGAAGCAGGACATTGGCGCTGAGCTCCTCTTATCTGTGTCGGGCATAGGCTCTGGACATCCTCACTTAAGATTCTGCCTGTTCAGTTATGTTAGCGCTCTTCGGCTTTGGGAACATCGTGTCTAAAGAGAACAAAGTCTTGCGCAGCTCATCCACCTTGGTAACCAGTTTGGAATTGGCACCCATTAATGGCCGCCAGCAAACTTCTGCAATTTTGCGGTCCAGTTCAGTGGCCACGTCAGGCGGATCAGCGCTCCTCCTCATAACTTACAAGCTGCGGCGGGCCTGGAGCCCTTCAAAGAGGGAGGAGAGGAGTTTGGGGGACCCTGGAGGAGAGCAGGGGCTGTGGTAAATGTGCGGAGAAGAATCTCCCCAATTTTTTCAGCGTTTTGACTGGTATCTGTGCAAAAGAACGGCTTGTGAGATGTGGAGCATTCCTGCGCATCCAGGGGTCCAGGGAATGAATGGAGGATGGATCCATGGTGGATTCATCATCCGATGAGGCGCAGACACACCGGACGCCGCTTTTGCACATTTAGCACGTCCTCCTCCGGTTACCATAGGCGTCTGGACAGAGGGGGCCAGTGATAAACAATCGAGGAGCCTAGGCGCCAGTAATTAGCAGGATACGTCCAAACCCCCCCCACGTGGATATAGTGCAGCGGCACTGCAAGGGTTAATATAAAACAAAACCCAGGAGGCAGGGGGTCACTGGCGAGATGGTGGGCTGCACAGATTGGGGTCCCCGAGGTGAGAGGAGGGCAGTAGCAGGGGACTTACTTCCTACCTTATTCTGGCTGCAGTCCGGCAGTGCAGGGGTTAACCTGCGCGCCTAGGCCTAAGGCAGAGCAGGGGATGGAGTCAGTAAGATGGCGCCTCCGGCCGGAACAGGGCTGGTGGAGCGCTGCCACGATCCCCCAGGTCAGCAGCACAGCGGGTCGGCGGCACAGGCACGGGGGGGGGGGTTTCCCTCCCCCGGTTTATTCAAGCAACGCTATCCGGTATACAGCGCGATGCGGGGCGGCTATGGTCCGCGCCGCGCGGGACACGTGGAAGCAGCAGGAGGTGAAGTGCTGGAGGGGCTCCGAAGCCGGTGACCGCCCCGCGTCGCCACCGGAGTATGGGGGCAAGTACCCGCTGCACGAACCGGGGAGCAGACTGGAGGGGGTAACAGGTAAGATGGCTGCCTGGGAAGGGTATAGTGATAGGGTGCCGGTCCCGGGGCTCCGCAGGTGCAAGTTCCTCCGAGGTCGGCATCAGGCCACGCCCTAAATGGGTTTGTGTTGGCAATGACAAGGTTTAATAGCGGTGGGGGTTTTCTGCAACAATGCAAAAAAAAAACCCCCACCTTTGTATGAAGAGGGACTCAGCCCGTGAGCCTCTTATACACTCCTTACCTCGCGCCGTAGAGTTACGGCGCAGGAGCGTTAAGGGGATGAGGTATCCAGAATTTTGTTATTATGTGCTTGTTCGCCTCTATTCTGCTCCACACAGAATTAGATGTGGGAGGGGCCTAGCCAGCACATGCACAGCCAATGACAGCGGCAGTTATGCACAACTCAGTGACTACAGAGCGCTCAGCCTTCAGAGTCCTCCTCCACCTGCTGGCTCAAGGTCCCCTTGCACCCATTTTCTTACTGATCAATAGAAAGTGTCATATGCCCCTGTTAAAAGTGCACCAAAAAAAAGTTGTGCAGTGTTCAAAGACAGTTGCAGGGGGCACCAGATTCATGAAGACCGTGCGCCAGAAAAATCCTGAATCTGGCGCCCCTGCCACCACACACAGTACATAGTAAACATGTGTACTATGTATTCTCACAGCATCATGGTCGGGTCAGGCTTGCCATGCATAGATAAATAGGTGACCGCTTCTTCACATGTTACTGATCTTAGGATTCCTTGCTAGTCAGGGATGGAGCCCCTTGCAGGACAGCAGTGTAACATGGAGGGGACAGTGAATGGTGGAAGGATGGAGAGTACAGGGGAGGACTGCAATCGGAGAGGTCAGGCTTCAGCTGTTATTGTGTATCTCTGCAGCCTCCTGGGTGACCTGAACTTAAGGTGGTTGGGGGGGGAAGGGCCTGCCTATTATTGCTATGATCCATGTAGGAGGAGGACTCATCTGTGCTGCAGTATTCATGTCTGGCTTGCAGTTACCTTGTATCTGCTGCTGTAGGTGTCCTGTGGAACTGACTAATGGTGGAGGAAGAGGGGACTGTACATTGCTATGATCCGTAGTTATGGGGGACTCCTCTGTGCAGCAGATTAGTAGTATATCTGCCAGTTGACCTGAGGTAGATGCTGCGGGAAGAAACTGATAGAGCAGTGGGAAAACCCCTTCATTCACTGTGTAGACGGTTGAGCTCTATGCCCCCTCTCTCAACTCCTATTAGGCTTGCAGTGTGTCCTCAGCGATATCTCCTCAGTGTGGAGAGGAGCTGGAGGCCGGTGGGAGTAATCTGTAGGTGCAGAGCGTGTGGCTGACTCCTTGTGCCAGGACTCGGCCAGAATCAGCTGTAGCTCAGGACGGGAAACAGCTACCACTAGGGTGGCGGCCAGCAACCAGGACAGAAGGAGTATCTCAGTAAGCCTGCCTATTTGAATAGTGTAAATGGTTTTGAAGTACTAGTCACAAGCATTGACCCAATTACAGCCATTGCTATGGTGACACAAACCCTTTAAGGGGTTTTGGTTTTCCTCGAGCACCAAGTTACATCTGCATGCAAATGTACGGGAGGCTCTTATTTCAATAAAAACAACAGGGTGAACTAGTAACATCCTGTGAAGATCTAGACACGGCTTTATAATCGAGTTTATCTGCTTTTATAACTGAACAAATAAATGGTTCCTAATGCAAATGTCTACTCAGCCATAAACGATAGAAAACTGGAGGCTTATCATTGCTACAGGAAAGTCTACCATCAAAATCAAGCATGGATAAACCAGGGACACCAATTTATAGATCCAGGTACTGTGACTGTGTAATCTTATATGATTTTCTGGATAAAAAAGTTTTTCAATAGTGGGGTTGAGCAGCAGTAGCCAGCCTAGTCTCTGGTTTGGTTTTAAGCCCTCTAAATCTGACTGACGGGCAGTGTAAACTTTCACCCTTCCCCTGTTTCCTCCGCCTGAGGATTACGCAGGAAGTGCTTATGCACAAGAGCTGAGGAAGCAGGGGGGAGAGCGAGGGAGACAGGTGTAACAGCTGTAAAGTCAGATCACCAGAGAGGCTACAGTACCCTCAGGACTACTTATCATAAGTCTTAAAGGTTGTGAATTAGCAAGGAGGAGAAGATTCACATCGTCAGGGCCCGGGTTTATTAATACAGGATTTTGATGGTAGATTTCCTCTAATAGGTAGCATATACAATGCTTTCACAAGTGTAGTAACACATTCTCTGACAAAAAACAGTAACTCACTTCTGTTATGCAGGACCCAATCCAGATTGTGTTCAATGCAGTTATATCTCATCTAAGAAACAGCAAGGGTGTCCACACACACATCATATTTCCACTATGGATTTGTTGGCAATACAATGAATTTGCTGATGGAAATCTCTGTGTCCCTACTTACCACCTTTTACATTGCAAAAAACATCAAACTGTGAACATAATAATTTATGGGATAATTTACACAGAGCATCACTAAGCTCCAATGTAAAAGGGTTTCTAATGTTGTTTAGAGGATTTCTTCACACAAAACTGTGGGACCCCCCCCACCCTTGCCACTGCATTTAGGCTAAGCACAACATATGGGCTTTTTAAAAAAATAAAGCTTGTTTTGCATTAACAGTAAAACTGTTTTACAGACTGAAACAGGAGAAGCTGGAGCAGAGGCAGGCATGCTGGGGCTTGGAGAGCAGCGGAGTTGGCAAGTTCTAAAAGGCTTAGGATGAGACGTGAGAGAGGGTAAGATGGGTGAGATGGGGAACAATAAGGAGATAGGTGGAAAGGAAGAGGGGGGTTGGGGTGGGGTTAGTCATGTTCCGCTGAAGTAGGCACCAAGCAAGTCCCGCCCCCCCTTGAGTTGGATGATTCAAGGTGAGAGAGGTTTGGTTTATGGGAAAGTGCATGTGATTTGGGGAAAAAAAATTGTTGTTATTGGAGGGGATAGAGTATAATTTAGTTGTGTTATACTGTCAAACAGTCCGTCACTGTTGCTTGAAGTTGGTGGGCAAATTAGGTGGGGAGGGGGGAGTCAACAGGGGTGGCATTACCTCAAGATTACGGAAAAGCCGTTGTAACAGGAATGCGCGTGGTGGGGAGGACTCAGACAGAGTAATCATGGATCATGGAATATGGCGGAAGGGACGAGCCACTTAACGTGGCGGATAGTGCTGACTGAGCCGTGGGGGTGGCGGTTGGTAAGGGAAGTCACATTTCATTATGGATTAGTTGATGCAATTGTACGTGGTTATTAAAGGGCTGCTGTGGCATGTAATTTTCCCAAAGAAAGTGTTGTGGTGTTGTATTATTTACAAGGTTACTTTGGGGGGCCACAGTGGTAGTTGTATGGGGAAAGCGACAGAATCGACAATACAGTCATGTAAAACAGCATGATCATGGAGCAGCAAGCAAGGGAAAATACAGTTTTAAAGAGTAACCTTTTCACCAACTAATTTCAACATATAAAGTAGTAACAGGTTCCCATAACAGCAGAATATCATTAGCCCTGTCAATCAGGAACAAGGAGCAGGAGAAATGCATGTCAATTTAATCTTATTACTGATGCTTGTTTTCAGTTTAATGACCAGAATCTATTTTTGAATCTGACATGTGTCATGATAAGTGGTTATAACTCAAAACGCTTTAACATATCCAGGTGATCTTGAGATTGTTTTCTCGTGACACATTGTACTCCATGTTATAAAGTTATAAAGTTCAGAAAAATTCTTCATTTTCAAAGTTAGAAATGTTCTGCTTCCAGGCAGATAGTTAGACTACCCAAAAAAGCGTGATAAACTAACATTTCTGGAATGTTTTTTAGGTGTCCGCTCAGAACTTAGGTTTCTTCACGTTCGAGGGAAACTCGCCTTTAAGTGACTTGTGAGGTCTAAATAATGGTAAACCCCATAAAGTACCCCACTATAGAATACTACACACCGCCCTAAGTATCGTAAAACAACTTCTATAAGTCTATGACCGTCCAAGTTTTTCACAGGGGATAAATTTAGGCCAAAAATTAATTTCACAAATGAATGAAATGATTAAAATGCTCTGCAAATGTTTAGTGGTAAGCTGTGTAATGTATGGGGGGCTATGCCCTCTGCCCCCCCCCACCGCCCAGTATAAGCTTGCGCCTCTGCTCCCCCTCCCCCCCAAGGTTATATATGTTGCGCCTCTGCTTCCCCTCCCAGCAAGCCAAGAAAAAAGTATATCGGGGTTTTTGTTAGGTTGCGAAGCCTTACTGCTCTCCCCCCCCCCCCCCCTCCCAGGTATATAGGCTGACCATGCAGCCTACTGCTCTCCACCCCCCCCCCCCCCCCCCCCCAAGTATATAGGCGGCAGCCTCTTCCACCACCCCAGATATTATAGGATGCAGCCTCTGACACCCCCCCCCCAGTGGTGTGGTATAAGGCTGCAGCTCTGCTCCCCCCCCCCCGCGTATTATAGGCTGCGCCTTGCCCACCCGGGGTCAGGGGGGGGTAAGGGGTTATATAGGCGCTAGCCTCTGCGCCCCCCCCCAGGGGTATATAGGCTGGCAGCCTATCACCCCCCCCCAGGTGGTATATAGGCTGCAGCCTCTGCCCCCCCCCCCCGGGGGTATATAGGCGCAGCCTCTGCCCCCCCCCAGTCGCAGCCGGTATATAGGCTGCGCCTCTGCACCCCACCGCAGGGTATATAGGCTGCAGCCTCGTGCCCCCCACCCCAGGGTATATAGGCGCAGCCTCTGCCCCCCCCCCCACCAGGTATATAGGCTGCAGCCTCTCACCCCCCTCCCCCCCAGTATATAGGCTGCAGCCCTGTCCACCCGTATATAGGCACGCAGCTCTGCCAGACCAGTATTAAGCACGCAGCCTCTGCCCACCCAGGTATCTAGCACGCAGCTCTGCCACCCAGTAGATAAGCACGAGCTTTGCCCACCCAGTATTCTGCAGCAGCCCTGCCCACCCAGTATATAGCACGCAGCCAAACCAGCTGATGTGTATGAATGATCCAGCTCAAAGCTCCTTGGATGTGTTTATCCACGGCAGGCCGAGGCATCAGCTTTCCCAAGTCTGAATGTTTTAATAGTTTTTTCAGCAAAACCACTCGATCAAGGATTAAAGCCAAATTATGTGCCTTGATCAGTGTAGCTACAGCATTCTCAGGTATGCTGGTCATAATCCATGAAATTCAAAGGAAGAGATTCCTTAAAGAGAACCTGTCACCACATTGCACATATAACAGCCAGTGAGATGTCCTATAGAGCCCTATTAACTGTGGACCATCCTTTGTAGATTAAAAATGTTTTGTTTACATTCCAACATAAATCACCTGTTCTCTTATATTACTTGGGCATTCAGAGGGGGGAGTGGTTCCTGCTATTGACCAGCCCTGCCCCCAGCGAAATCCTCCGCATGCATTATGCCTCCTTCTGGTCAAATCAGTGCATCTCTCAGGTAGTTTAGCTCTTATATAGCAAAACTGTATCCCATTGGCATGTATCTGACCACATGAAGTCACAGCAGCCTGACATGGAGTTCTACTCCTCTCTATCCTCCAGGAGGATGCTGTCATTTCATGTAATAACATACATGGTGGTTACAGTTTGCTATTCATAGAATTGCTGAGTCAATGTGTCATAGAGCATTTGGGCATAGGGGCTTACTAGTAGTAGTAGAGTAGTAGTAGTAGGCCAAGTAAAAGTTAAAACACCTTAGAGGCTACAAGCCACATGAATATTTATTTTGCTCATTGGGGTTGGAAATGGGAATATCCACTCCTCACCCTTTTTTCCATCATCGGAAATACGGTCAAACAGATGACCATATTTTCCAGTTAAAACCAATGGGGCTGTGTGCTGAGCGCGTGAAAAAAAAGTTTACGTTGTGGCTGCGAACATGGCAGAAAATACAGTGGTGCATGTAGCCTAGAGTCTCAATTATATTCCGAAAAAAACAAGGACAACCCGTATGCCAGAATTTTGTTACTTCAAAACAAATGCTAAACAGGTTTGAAAAAAAACTATAAAACACAGGTTGGTTACAGCACACCGAGATATGCCAAACACATTTCCCTTGCATGCTCTTCCTAAGGGTGGGTGGTGGCACCCGCTACATGAGTGACCATTTATTAGGATGCGACCGGACAAAGAGTTAAATGAGCCTTGCCAAGATGTGCGGTAATGATATTCACCTGAAGATCACTAGGTGACCACGTGCTGTCCATGCATTAATTTAACAAAGGAGTACAGACTAAGGGTTTTTTACTCTCCATAAGAAGAAGTATGAACGTGCAACTGTGTAAATGTTGATCATGCCATTATAAAGGTGAATGGGCCCCTTCCCCATTCGCGGCCTTCTCTTGAAGGTGTTTTGACGTGCAAATGCTTCCTGGTCAACTGTTTTGAAAAAACCTTATCTCCTAAAGACTACGTCTCTGTTATCTCCAACAATTTACGACTTGTCAGACTACTTCAAAAAGTGGGTTGGAAAGGTTTAATTATTAATTATGATCTTTCATGAGTGGCTAAAAATACCCCTTCTCTTGCTGTAGGGAGGAGAGTAGAAAAGTGGAGTACAAGTGTTTTTCATGTGCTTATGACTCACTCTACCAACCTCCCCTCCTATTGGACCACTTATTGAGCTATATGAGCTTCACATTTGTATACCTCTGGCATTTAGTTTTTTAAACTATTCAGAAAAGATTTGAGAGACCAAAGAAGAAGAAAAGAACCAGACAAGTTAGAAAGAAGGCATTTTCATGGAATTGATTTATATAAGAAAGTTATGTAATTATAGTCACTGAAAATGTGGTTTCTGGAAAGCTGCAAAAAGAGAATAACGCTTGGCTCGCTTTATGTGTCGGCACGTTTGACTATTACCCATGACCAGGAGGACAGGTGAAAATTCTTTAGTTAAGATCTGAATAAGAGACTTGTTTACAAGTGGAGGGTCTGCTGGGACCCACCGCTCCCTTGATATCTTTCATTCTACATTAAAGGTAACGGCATAATTTTTATGACTGAGGATGAATAGTAAGCATCATCTCTTTATGTAACTCAGAAGAGCGACTACACATGAGACCGCCGTAACCATTCACAGACATCTCTAATGTAAACCTATTGGGCTTGTGTGCTAAGAAAAGCACAATGCTTATGCCATTAGGTCACCAGGTAACCCGAAAAAAAAAGCACACTTATACCCTGCAGTGTAAGTCCAGGACTGATTATGCAACGGCATACTCTTCTCTATAGCAGAATACATGAATGTTTTTATTTCATAAACACAGTATATATGTATCGATAACCTATAGTGACCAATTGAAGCCTAAATGTATAGCGTATACAGCGGTATATAATTCAGAGATGAGATCGAGCTATCAGACATTTCTGACATTTACTACAGAGATGCCATAAATAATGTCCTAGAGAAGGAGCATACAGCAACCCTTCTGCCATGAGCAGCAGGACTTAGGGTCGGTTACATTTTTTTTTTTATAGTGGAACACAGGTTTTGGGAAGGAGCACCGTTCGCCCCAGGGGAGACCAGGGCGGTGGGAGCAACCCGTCGCCCCAGGGGGGACCAGGGAGGTGGAGCACCCGTCGCCCCAGGAGAGACCAGGGAGGTCGGGAGAGCAACCGTCGCCCCAGGGGAGACCAGGGAAGGCTGGGAGCACCGTCGCACCAGGGGAGACAGGGATGGGAGCACCGTCCCCCAGGGGAGACCAGGAGGTGGGAGCACCCGTCGCCCCAGGGAGAGACCAGGGAGGTGGAGCACCCGTCGCCCAGGGGGAGACCAGGGAAGGGGTGGGAGCACCCGTCGCCCCAGGGGAGATAGGGAGGACGGCAAGCACCAGTTTAGCCCAGGTACGGACAGCATAGTATTTAGGACACTTAAACCAACAGTGCATAAAGAAAACCTGCTGGATTTTATTGCCTCCAAGCACCTGACAGGGTCCCATAACACATAAATTCTCTTTAAGCGATATATATGCCATATGTTTAAATATATTATTATATATTACCTACATGTGTCCAAATTACCAGAAAAAGGAAAACTACTGTGATAACAAGGGTAAAAAAAAATGATGCGAAGGTACCATGTGGACTGAGGTGGTTGAAGTGTAAACATTAATTGCGGGATGGGTGATGGAAACAGCAGAATATGGTACATTCACAGGCACATGCTGACAGGGATTGTAATAAACATTGCAATAATAATATTGAGGAGACGAGTGTACTGTACAGCATAGCCGCCCGCCTAGCATAGCTCGCCGGTGGTACCTGAGCTCCAGCATCACAACGAACCAAACAGTGCTCCCTCCCGCTGCAGCACAGCTGGAAGCCACACGCTGACTCGTACGAGGCGCCGGGTAAGGTAAAGTCCCCACAGACGCCGAGCCCTCCACACTGACAGCGCAGCCTCCAGCCGATTAGAACCATAGAGTAGAGTAGGTAGGGTGGATGAGCTCTCACTACCAGGAGCCATCCTGTGTTCCAATGAGCACCATAGAGACTGCGGAGAGCGAAGGAAAGGAAAGCGTCATGAAGATGTGAAAGGAGGGAGGCACTGTTGAATGGAAACTCATCATGTGGTGGTCACACAGGAATGCACAAGCCTCAGGCTTTAAATTTTATTCCGGTCTATTCCAGCAAACTGCGTCCAAAGTACAATTGCTGAAAACATGTAGCACTTTTTACCACACATTTTGATGCATTAATAAAATCATATCATTTATAGGTTTATCAATGAGGGGCTAGTATGAATAATGTTATACATGTGGAATCTAAAGGTTGCGCCTAAGGTTTCCCATTGATTCGATGGTATAAGCAAATTGGTGGGGCAGTGTGGGAAACGTTCAGTATCGATATGCCCGATCTTCCCGAGGGCAGGCTGCTGTGCTGGAAGGAGGGTGCACTGCAGGGGAGAGTGCGGCTTGCCAGTGTCGTGTGATAGACAATTCTGAGGAGTCTCTACTGGTGGGACAGACAGGAGAGGATATGGAGTGACAGATATGCGTGACGGAGGAGTCTCTGCCTGGGGTGGGAGCCGGCCAGGAGAATGTGACTTGCCAGTTTTGCTTTCTGCAGGAAGGGTGAGACCTAGGCAGACACACGTTATTGAGGAGCGTCTGCCATGATAATTAGATTGTATCCAGAGTGTGTTTCAACCTTCAGTTTGTGATGGGCAGTCTGACTTCTAAGTGAGCTGATCTTTAGCTCCCTTCACTAGAGCTTGGCCCTGAACGGCTCCTTATTTAAAATACCATGGGGAGCCTCATCCACCCAGGCTATACCACTTTAAGGGTGCGACCAAACGTTCAGTTTTTCAGATGTTGTTCGGAGGGAGTGAGGAGCAGCACCTTTCAATATTATACCGATCCTGCTTTTGGCTCCAAAAAATGAGCACCCACAGGGGCGCGTTCACCTATTGCGCTTTGGTTGCGTTCATGGCAGCACAAAAAAAGCCATAATCAATAAATAAAATAAACAAAGACAAACAAAGCTCTTTTTGATTGAATTAATGGCCGTCGGGTTGGTGTTTAGAAAGAGTACATTAAAAATTTAATCCATAAATATTTATTTTAAAATAAATAAAATTCATAATAATAAATCATAAGCATTAGACAAGCAGAATAACTTCAATTTATAATCAAAAAACCCAGTCCACCCAGCATTGCTGGGTGACAATGCCGACTAACAAAACCACGACAGTTCTAAAACCCCAAATTAAGGAGGAGGGTGGGATCCCTTCTCTTTGACAAGCGACGTTTGGCATCGCCACACGGCAACCGCCGTTTAAATACTTTTTATCCTCAGCGCTGGACCAATCAAGGAGATGCCGAAATTTATTGCCAGAAACCCAGATATATTCCAGAACGAATGTACCAAACTCATATACAACCAAAGGTAAGTCAGATCATACCAAAAAACGCCAAAAAGACACACTTAACCCATTCAAACTAAATATGTAATTCAAATAATTTAATTCAACAGAGGAGGGTGTGCGGCCCGTTGTCCCCAGATTTAGAACAATCCTGGGGGGCCATTTTCATTGTGTTTAAAACACATGCGTTCAAACCATCCCCTGGGCAGCGCCAGCTGTGCTTCTGGAAACGGGTGTCCCCGGGGGCATATGGGCTGTGGACGATGTAGGCAGGGCGATGTCTGGGGGAGAAGGCTGGCTGTGGCAGCACTCTGAGGGAAAAGACACTACTGGCCGAAGGGCTGCGGGCAAAGGGCAGGTCCTGGAGCTGCCCGTCGGCGGTGGGATTCAGTACGTGGTGGGCTGTTGAGGTGAAGGCAGGAGGAGGTGAGTTGTGTCAGGTGTGGGAGCTGAGACAGCCATCTTGATAGGGCTGCAGGGGGTTATCGTGAGAAACTTCTCATTTCAAGGAGGGAACCATCACAAGAGCAAGCCTCCTATCCTTCTCTTTCTCACCCCCATCACAGATTGTTCCAATCCCGGAAGTGAGTTGGTTGGGACGGGCAGAGCCGGACCGAAGCAGGGAGCACAAGGTGAACACATCCCTCAGTCTGCATAGCCAGGCCACCCCCGACAAAGAATGTTAATTATAATCTTCCCTTGCTACAGTCATTGTAGTTCTCTAATGATGAACATCATGTTTTTTTTGTAAAATAAAGGGTTATGTTGGTAATGTTCTTGTGGCATGGTGTACCCTTACTAAAAATCCATCAGTATCAATGAAGATTACAATATTCTGAAAAAAATCAAGTGATCCTTGTCTCTAATTTTGGACCTCCAGTGTATTTAAGACCCCAATTTGTTGTAAACCCTTCCCCATCTTTGTTTCGTTTACATTCAAAATTTAAAACAAAACATATACTCAGAATATGCCTATATATGATATAATGTCTATTCTAATTATCAATTTCCTATTTGTATAAAAAACAGTACTGCTGAATCAATCCTGCCCCTATCTGTCCCTGTATCTTTCATCCTGATAGGGCCTCAGATACAGGACTACTCCAAGGTGAATATCCTTTACCTTGTACTAACTTATATCCTGACACTGTACCTAGCGCTACCCATCTTCAGTGGAGTCTTTGGGACTTTTAAACTTCTCATTAATCCTCAGTGTGAGGTTGCAATTTTCTAAGAGGGGAAGGATTTTAGCTGTGGAGTAACTCTATTTAAAGCAAAACAGACCATAAATAAATACCTTTAAACATCTGGTTTGCCTTATGAACAATTGCGAGGGCTACATTACTTCATAACCAACGTGGTGGACGATGGAAAAAGGTGAGGTGAACAGTTTTTCTGCCTCCTATGATATATTAAAACTATAAATAATAATAATATTTAAGTTTATAGCGCTATAAAATGTCGTAGGCTTTACAAATTAGGCTACAGCCTCGAGGTATGAGGGGGGTGACACCAAGAGCTTTATGATGGTACAGACATTCTTCATAAGGGAAAACAATATAAATAACTTAATAAATAAAAATTCTGCGCTTGAACCAGCCATCAGCCGCCATCTTATTTACAGGGTCCCACGGTGAAAATGACTGCAGAAAAGCCTGGGAACTTGGTAATTAAAAACTTAGAAAGGTGCCTCCTCCACCCATCCAAAATTGATATATCAAGGTATTTTATTTTTTTAAGTTGTCTGCATAAAATTACATAATGATTTTCCTCTGTCTAGAACACATTTCTTCCACATCGGTAATTGCCTGCTGAAGGCGCAATATGACTACATTGTCTCATGGAAGTATTTGATCTTATGTTTATAGGTAACCTTTCTTATAAAAATCAGTTGGACAGGTTATGAGTTATTTAATCTAATGTAGCCACAGATACATTATTGTATGGACTGTTAGTTAATGTATTATAAATTAGGAACGGTGTACAACATAACTACAAGATATACACATGTGGATGTTTAACGGGATGTAATGGACGACGAGCACCCAAAATTGCACAAAATGGATGTGAGAGCAGTGTGCTAGAAACCTAATTATGTATCACCCGAGTTGAAAAGCTAAGAAAACCTATACATTCTTGTAGGTCATAATAACGTTCACTACATTGTACAAAGCTTATGTTTTGAGTCTTGCATATTCATTGTTCTCGGCAATGCCTGCCTCCCTGTTGTGATAAACAGGTCTCACCATTCGCTGCGGTTATAGGAACTAGTAACTAGTACTTTTGGGGACGATCTTGCTATATAAAACTACGACCTATACAGATTCCGTTACTTTCACTGCTGTAGGAAAACTACCATACTTAATGCCTGCGGAAACTCTGAGAGACGGACAGACAGGAGTTGTTAATGTGTAGCACAGTCTGTGCATCTTAACCCCTTTAGATGCAGCCAGTTTGTCCGTTTATAAAGGGACATCTGTAAGTCAATGAAAAACCTGTCCCTAGCTGTTCATGGCTGTGCAGCGCAACATACCCAATAGCTCTACCAACGGATGCACTAGTGGTCACGATTGCTGGGCAATCCCACGCTAGATAGCAGAGGGGACTGTAGCGTTCACCGCATGCTGATGCTTGCAATCACCACCCCCTGGACGGCCCACTCATGAATACCCAGACATGAAGATTATGCCAGTAATCAGACGCCTAAGTAACCGCTGATCTTAGTTGCGCTGAAAGTATGGTTTGAATAACAGGTGACCCTTAAGGCTCAGCCTCTTTTTGTAATCTGACATGTTACTTTATATGGTTTGAACCTTAAACTTAAAAAAAAGGATTTAAGACTATTTTTCATGGACACCATTGTACTTAATGTTAAATATATAAATTATGTTGATGTGTTTTTGCGTTTATTTATATGTTAAAACAGTATAATTTTGCGAAATTTAAGGAATTCGTATTTTTCAAAATCATTGCTTTTGGACCAATAGTTTTACCATGCAAATGAGTTACTTAAAACATTTTCCATGATCTGAACATTTTTTTTTTTTTATAATTATTAAAATGTGGTGCTTTTTTTCTAATACATAGACAGCTTACAAATAAAACTGAGATTACTTTTTTCAAAGGTACACGCTTCAAAAACTATTAAAAAACTGCTTTTAGGAATATTTTTAACCCTTGAGTGATAATAGTAAACTAAAATCAAAATGAAGTGAAAATTTTGAATTATCTGAATTTGTCAGTAAGACATTCATTTAGCCCCAAAATTTACACATTCCCAAAATAAAAGGGAAAAACACATCTTCAAGTGTTTTGCATTTCTCCGAGCACGGAGAACCTCACATGTGATGTTCACTTGTTGTATGGGTGGCAAAAGTAAGCACAGATAGGGAAGAAAGGCAGCAGCCAATTGACCTATAGAATGGAGACGGTTTTGTTCCGTTATGGAACGCCCCTATTATGAGGGCAGTTTTTAGTTTTTGTTCAGGATGAGATGAGCGATTTTCTCAGTTGGCCCATTTTGGGGTGGAAGTGCCCTTTTGTGCAAATATGTATTAACTGTTGTTGGGAGGGGGGAACCAAAGCATGATTCTACATAGTTTTTTGCGCGGTTTTTGGGCATGCCGATCAATTATTATTACTAGCCGAGCACTAACTATGTGGTGTGTTTGATTTAAGGTTTCCCATGGACTTTTTTTTAATATTATATTGATAGGAAGCATAAACAAGTCAATCATCTAATTGAGCTTTTCAAGATAATAGCCCAGTCAATACTGATGATGTACACGCATATGCTGCACTGTTGATGACAGATTCCTGTCAAGAGGATTGGCATCGGCAATTTCCTTTCGGCTTTTGTGTGCGAGGATGGAGCAGAATGGGTCATGTGTGGCATCTCACTCCATAATTCTTCATGGAAGCAATCGAGAAGGTTCTACAGATGTTACTGGTACCTCCATCCGAACCCCTCAAGTTTTTGAGCACTAAGAAAGATTGATCAGTATTCTAGCCTAAAAAAACAACGATCGAACGTGCAAATGGTGCGTTATAATTGAATATTCATTAGACTCTTAACAATAAACACTCCAGGAAATGTACTGGGATTGGTTTTTGGATTTTGGAAAAAGAAAAAATAAAGGAACAGAAAAGACAGACTCACGCAAATGGCCATAGTGCTAGATCGCAACAAACAAGCATGGCACTACACCAATTGGGTAACTCATAACTGTAATGTTTCACCAGGGGTGAAGTGCGAGTCCTTCTTCATCCAACCAGGCAAGCCTGAAGAAACAGACGAACATTCGTGCAAAAACAGTGAGCGAGTCAAAAGTCATGGAATACATGACTGTCACATACATGTAACTGGAAGAGACGCCGAAGGATCTCAGATCAATACTGTCCAGAATTCTTCAGGGACAAAAGGAGCTGCAACAGAGAATAGGAAAAATATTAAAACATGTTTAATAAACGAGTACCAACAGTGGTTTCATTCTACACCCTATGTTCTAAGATCAAAGACCATGCACATGAATATTGTGGTTGTAGTGTTGCGATGGCCAACAGAGCATTTATGGATTCAGGTATAGGAGTTGCAGAAAATGTAAAAAACGGTCCGATTTCTCTCTTGCTGGAGCCCGCCTAAGAAGGTTCATGGACACCGAAGAACATACTCAATTCCGTTTTGCAATCACTTGCTATGTAAACCTACAATTACCGTGCCCCTCAAGCTGGGTGGGACAAAGCTAGTGAACATAATGTGCCATACTTTGTGAAAAAATTAATTTTTTGGCAAACACTTATTAATGCTTTAATCGGGAGTTGACCCACGAGAAAGCCTTCTAAAACTACTGGTACTCTCAGCTTATATAGATCCCCCGACTATGAAAACTGCCTCTGCATACAAAACCACTGAGCATGTTTAACCTTCCATCCTCAATGAGTTTTTCAGGTTGTAGATTTGAGCGGAAACTAAAAACAACGCGAGAGTGAGAACGTGCCAGGGGTATGCTATTGAGGCAGCTGCTGGTGCAGGACTTAATCTACACTTACTATCCTCAGCACGGCCACATAGATGAGGAAGTTCCCCACTGAGCTGAGGACGTCTCGTCCATCTTGAGTGCGGCATCTCTTCTGGATCGCTTTTGTCCAAGACCTTCCAGGCGGAACATGATGCAGGGAAAAGCAGGATGTCTACACGCGAGATGCGGAGTCAGCAACTAGAGACTCCCTCCCCAGGGCTCGGGGAATTGTACGTAGTACGGAAGGCCGCAGAGAGACAGTGCTGCTGACTCATTCATATGACGTATAAAGGCAGTAAGGGGACTCAGGCTAGCCGAAGTGTTTCGTCTAGCTAAACATGTCACATGACCGGTATTGGTTTGTGCGCGGTGTAGATGAGGGGAAAGGTGTTCATGCGGTCAGTGACGTTTTGGTACTCACATGTGAGGGGAGGCATGTAATCACGCTGGGCAGTAAGGGCGGGAGTATATGGCCAAGTGATATGAACTGTGAAATCTGTAGCGCTCTTCACCATGAGTGAGACATTTGACAATGGGAAGCTTGACTAGATGTAGAGGTCGTCAAGTAGTTTATTTTAGTGTTTAAATAGATCATTTAATAATTTAAAAACGGTGATCAGTATGGGGAATAATACTAAAATCAAGGCTACCAGAGTTTTGACCCATTAACTATTAGATTCTAAATAGGGTCTAATGTCCTTGCTTCAGAATTTCCTCTTAGTGGAAATCAACCTCTTTACCTTCAAAATCTCTGAAACTGCGCAAGTAGAGTCAAGCCTGGAGGCTGCTGTCATCAGTTCTCAAGTACCTAAAACATGCTTTTGGTGGATATAAGATAAGAATCTCTTTCTTGTTTGTGGTGGTGACATGAGCTACCGAGTCAGGAGATAGAGGCAGTTAAGACATAGTTTAGAAATGTGCAGGTATATGAGACGCAAACAAGGGTCCCGTGGACCTTTGTTGCATTCTGTGTGTTATTCGGTAAGCGCCGCTCAGTACTAGACCATTGACAATAATGCCCGTGGGGACTTGGGTCCTTCTCAAGGTTTTTTCTGGAATGCTCTCTGTCTGCTGAGGGGTGTAGTTAGGTTACTCATTGTAAGTGTCTTTTATTTTCTTCTTTGAATATTTGGTCATTGTGTGTACAAAAAGAAAAAATCATAAAAACATTCTGATAAAAAAAAAAAATATTGCAAAACAAGCTGGAATAGGAGCTGCCTCTATCTTTTGCATCTCGGGCAGTCAGCTCATGCACCGGGCCTTGGTGCATGAGCCTATAGAAGCAAATGAGAATGGTGCTAGCTGTAAATAACACCGAGCGTAAGGGCGCAGTCAAACGATGCGTTGGGTTGCGTTGTGAGTTGCATTTGTGACACATTTCACTGGTTCTGATTACATGCTAAGGTTACATGCAGTTTTAGCTGACTGGATCTGCTAAAACGCAATGTAACCTTATCATAAATTAGGCTGAAGCAGTGGAATGTGTAAAAACAATTGCACAACTCGACCAACACATGTGGAATGCCCATGGAAACTGCCTGTATCTCTGGTTCTGTGACTCAAGATGATATTCTAGGAATATTTCTAGATCCGATAGAACAAAAAAAAACTCCCCCTGCACAGCCTTTAAATTGACTCATCTCAGGAAAAACACATTTTTACATGGCTTTGGAGAAGATTATTTTTTTATAGTAAACTGGTGAGATTAAACTGAAAGAAGGATTCTACGAAAGGACATTTCATACCCTACCTGAGTGGGCTACTTGTTTAATGAGGTAAAATCTGGTGACCGTTACCTTAAATAGGGAACCAGGAGAGCCAATCACTTTAGTGAGCTAATCCAAATAATACAGCTTAGGAAAAAGAGCCAAAATTATCAACATTACCACCTGTCAAAGTAAAAGCTTAAAAATAACAGATAAGCACGAATTGAAGTAGGTACATCAGAGTTTACACTTGGTAAGGAAATATTTCAGACCCCTTTACATTTTTTATCTTTGTTTTATTGTAGCCAATGGTAGAGCAAAAAAGTTCTTGTACACTCTGAACCCCATCTTGACAGAAAAAACTAAATGATGTTAATGTTTTTTGTTAATTTATTAAGTAAGAAAAAGACTGATAGCCATAAGTATTAGACCCTGTGCCAGTTTGTGAGTAGACAGCACTTTTGACTAGTACAGCCATGAAGTCTTGTGGGGAATGATGAACAAGTTTTTCAGGCCTGCGATATTAGGAATCCTCGGCCCATTCTTCCTCGCACTTCCTCTTCATTCCCTCAGGTCTGATGGTGACATTTAGTGGAAAAGACATTTTCATTTTCTCCAGAGAAGTCCAGGTGTGGTTTAGGTAGGCTCTGGCTGGGCCAATTCAAGAATGCGTCAACGATTGTCTTGAAGCCACTGCTTTGGTATGTTAGCTGTGCTAAGTCAGTCTTGTTGAAAGCGAAAACCTTTGGCCCAGTCTGGAGGTCAGAGACTTCTGTGAAAAGGTTGTCAATCCAGGATATCTATGTACTTGCTGCTGCATTTATCTTCTCTTCAATTTCACCAGGTCTGTCCTGTCACCTGCAGCGAAAAAACACCCTAATTGTAATGCTCCTCAGCACCATGTTTCATAACTGCTCCTTGGGCAATTCCTAGAACCTCAGGATTCTCATGTGCTCTGACTGCACTTGAGTGGCTTATATGGAGAGAGTATGGACTTTCCTATCAAGTAACAGTTTATCTAACCAGTTACGACGCCGCCGTGATTCACGCGGCGGTGGTTCGCGCTTGCAGGAGAGGGCTACTGGCTGAGCGCTCTCCATAGCGTTAAGTCTGTATGCTGCATTATTGCAAGCAAAAGACTTACCGTAACACCCCGCGATTTTTTGACGCATGTTTCATGGCATGGGCGCCGCTCATCTTACTGGGATCGCCGCTCCCGTGACGTCATAGATGGATGCAATCCATATACTGCCAACTTAGTATGCAAGTATTATGTGTTCGATCAGGACAATAGGTAAAGCCTAGGAGTCTGAAAATAGTCAAAAAAGTTTAAAAATTTAATAGAAAAAAAAAAATCAACACCCCCTTCCATAGAAGAAATATAAACCAAAAAAGGAAAAAAAAAAATTGGAGGAGATTTACTACCCGGTCCATTCGGATCCAGCGCGTTCCGCAGTGGATTGGATCTTATGAGTTCCGCAGTCCACAGTGGGCGCGAGGAAAAGACATCGAATCCGCTGAGTACACCACTGGGCTTGAGTGAAGGTGAAGTGCAACTCCGCCACAGTTTTAAACGGTGTTTTTTGTAATGTGGGATTTTCGTTGGCCGCACGGATTTTGTAGTAAATCAGGGTGGCACAATCCCGCCTCCGAAAATGCGCGACTATCAAAAAATTGAAACGGTACGTTTTCATGCGTTAACCCGTAACAGAAAATATGCCCAAGTCGAAAATGGCATTTTGGCCATTGAAAAAATATAAAAGGACCACATCTAATCTTAAAAAGTGATCAAAAGGATTGTACGTGGCCAGATGTTAAGAAATATTATCTAAATTTCGCATGAATAACAACCACAGCTCGCTACATTCCCAAAGTTAAATGTTTTAGCGCCCAAAGTGGCATAAAAAATTTTGTTACAGGTTTTAATTTTTGTAAATGTATAAAACATGAGTAAAACCTATTACAAATTTGGATCCACCGAATTACCGACCCCAAAGATTACACTGTAGACATGTGCAGGTTGGGGGCTGCTCAGTGAATAGAAGTAAGTATTCCAAAGCTCGCACAACGAAAAATTGTGCCGCAAAATTGCGCTTTTGTCACCGAATTTTGCATTTGGCCATATTTTCGCTTGTACATTGGCATGGATCATCCATACTTGCCAGTGCAATGTGTTATGCAAGATAAACAAGCCGTTTCACAACAGCTCTTTACTTTAAGTGAGTTAAATAGAGTGTCACAGTAAAGGTCATGAATACTTATGATTGTGTGATAATTCAGGTTTCTTGCTTTAATAAAATTAGCAAAACTATGTACTTTTCTGTTTTTTTCTTTTAAGATGGGTGTAGAATGACATTAATAAGCATATTTTTTTTATCTTACACAATTGGGTGCAATGAAAAGAGAGTGAAAACTTTTAAACTTTCCGGCACCTTAAAGTGCTTTTTCACATGTATTTCAAGGGAGGTTTCAGGGAGAAACTTCGTCTTAGATCCTATACTTAAATAAAATCTATCATTAAGCATAGGGGGTTTAAAAACAATATAGTAGCATGATTAACAACATACAAAGATGTCTAAGAGTGAATCGGATGAAAATGAAGTATTGTCCACAGTTCACAATTTCTATAAGTGCAAATATATTAAAAACTTATAACAAATCCAATGTTATAAGATAGAGAAATTCAATCAAAATCAAAATACATTTGTAGCACCCATATACACGTTGTTGCAAAAATTCTTTACACAAAACCATAGAACTGAACACATTTAACCCCGTAGGAGGCCGCAGTTATAGCTTAAAGGGAACTATCACAGGAGATCCCATTTTTAGCCACTACCCACGTCCCCACAGTGCATAGTACATTACGCTGCCAAAAGTGTTTTGTATTAGAAAAATGGTTTTACAGCAAACAAAAGTACTGTTATATTAGTACCTTTCATAGCATCTGCTGTGTGACTAGGCAGTTGCCTATAGGAGTGGCTGGAAAGGAGCATTTTACCCCGCAGATGAGGTCCTAGCGCTACATATAGACTCCGCGGGAGACATCACTGCCGGATTTCTGTCGGGCTAAAGGATTCAATGGCAGAGAGCAGCTTGTCCACCATCACAAGGGGTGGCCATTGCTGTGGCACCTCAAGGATGAAGCGGTTATTTATACCTGGCTAGAAACGTCTTGGCAGCTTCCGGATCTGTGGTTTTCAGGGTATAGAGTCTGCTGTAGAAGTCGGCGACGACTCCCATCACAGCCTCTTCCCCTCGTGCTGCAGGTTTCCAGCACCATTCAGTCAGGGGGACGTGGGTTCGGGGGACTTTCTGAAAAAGAGTTACATTCTCACTCTTCTCCAGGTTGTGCATATTGGCACAAAAGATGATTCACTTGGATTCTTCCTTCAAACGCTCGTGGTGTCCTCCAGCTCCTCTCTGAATCCAACCATCTTGCTGTCAAGTCACACAGAAGGGATTGGGAGTACCAGGAGGAGAAGAAGTCTTTATGGGAAGAGTCCGAGGAAGGGTGTGTTGACAAGTGGACCCTCTGACCACGGGTGAGGTGATGGAGATAGCCGCAACCCGGGGACCGGAAGTCAGATGCACCTGGTCTTCGGCCAGAGCCTGCTGCAAAAAGTGGGATGATTTGCTGCGAGCGGGGGTGCCCACCAGGTCATTCCACGGGTGTGACTAGGCCCGCGGTTGACAGCCGAGGTAGTACGTCAGGAAACAGTCAAACCTGAGATGACAAACAGGAAACACAGGAACACTGGTAACGCTGGATACAGGAAAACACGGAGAACGCTGGTAATGCTGAAGACAGGAACACTGGTAAGCTGGGACAGGAACATGGAGGAACACTGGTAACGCAGGAGCCAAGGAAACACAGGAGACGTATGGGAATGCTGGAGACTGGAACAGTGAGAAGAAACACTGGTAACGCTGGGACAGGACACCAGGGCGTATGGGAACGCTGGAGACACATGACATTGATAGGAGCTGAGGCAGGAAGGGAGGAGAGGAGGTGCCGAATATAAGGGCGAGCGGGATTAGCCAGAGCCAATAGAGGACGCTGGCCCCTTAAGTCTTAAAAGAAGCCGGCGTACACGCCCTAGGAGCAGGAGGGTGGCTAGTCGGGAGCAGGAGAAACACCCGGAGCGCGGGAGGCAGTCCGGGCAGAACGGCGGGTGCTCTGCACACGTGCCAGATTCTCAGCTTACACATGGAGCTCTCTGGAGTCCCTTTTCATCTGGCCAATTGTCTTGTCCGAAAGAGAACAACACAATTCCATTTTAACATACTCCACCATTCACTGACAGTCTCGACAAACATTTGTCATTCCCCAAAACCCATTATATGCCTAAAGGGCCAAGAGGGAAATAAAATCCTGGACTCTTCCTCCTACATCTGTCTATGCACCTAAAACAAAGGAGGGGGGGGGGGGGGTCTCTGAATTACTCGGGAGAAATTGTTTCTGATCGTTTGAAAGAGTGCAGATTTGAAAAATGGGTTTAGTATATAGGGAGTTTGTAATGCTAAATATTTAAAATTTCTGCAAACAGTATTATCACAAAAAGTCAATTCTGAAAAACGGAAAAGCGATATCCGATTTGAACATCAAAATAAATTTCAAAATATGAACATGTAAGTAAGACCATATGGGAAATGTTATTCAGAACGTATTAAAGCTGTTGATCTATGAGGTCTGCATTGCAGAGAGTGTATTCATGTTGTTGTACACAGCTGACGGGACAGCTTTTCTTGCCTTTCTAACAGTTCTATAACTGGCACTAAAACGCATGGTTTAAGACTATACACCAAACAGTACGTGTGAAGTGACAAATCCCCTTGCAGTCATCAAAATTGACTTATCTCAGGCAAAAATAGTAAATAATTTATCACAGATTTCTACAGATCTAGTTCTCACCAGTATTAGAAAGTATCACTGGGGGGGGGGGGGTTTAAAGTTTAGACATACTTTTAATGTTTACTTCTTAAAGCTGAAAAAAACGTACAACGAGATAATAAAAAAATGGCATCAGCAATTGTGCGATATTTAGTCACAGATATTGGGGCAGATTACTTACCTGCTACCGTCGAGATTGGCGGTGCTTGTCTGACAGAGGTTGGTCCGGCACGATTCACATAAGATATGTGCCGCCGAGTTCCTGCACTGTCCTTCTGCGCGAGGTCTGCCAGAGTCACCATCTTCTTCCCGTGCATGTGAGTGCTGATCTTGCAACACATCCCTTTTTCAATTCCACGGTCTTGTCCGAATCCGGCGTCGATGCGCCACAATCGATCCGTGCGCCAACAATCGGGGAATTAAGCGCAAAAACGGAAATATAGGGAAACCCGACGAAGTGCGGCGTTCGGACCCTTAGTAAATGAGCTCCATTGTCGTTATATTATTCAGTGCGCTCCCAGATAATAACTTGCTTAAAATATTATTGACGAAAACTGTAGTTCAGGGAGTGATTTCGCAGCTACATCAAACGGCCCACTGGAGTGCAGCAAGATGCATTACACGGTTACCGGAGTCTAGTGCTCAGGTATACTTGTGCCACAGTTTCCAATTATCTGGTGCACCCTGCACTGTGCAGAAATGTGCCCCATTTGTTTTTAGTTGCACCTTAAATACAGAGAGAAATACATTGGAGTGCTGTATTAAATGTGTCGCAAACTCTAACTAAGCACTAAACACGCTCCTTTTTTTTTGTGTCGGACATAGTGCAGCTTCAAACACAAAACCAGTTGTTTGTGGTGCACAGTTTGCCCCTTAAGGAGCTACTCACGGTATACAGACCGGTCCACACAGTTTGAAAAAGTCCACAAAATAGAGAAAAATATTTTCACTATGACGGAGCTCCAGGATTCTTCTTCTCCCTCTTATTTATCGTAAAAACTCGATGAACAGCACCAATCTTCAATTTCTCTTGCTGAAAGTATGTCACCATTCAGAATAGCACCATCTGCACTCTCATTGCTCCTCTTTATTATATTGTAACTGGAAGAAAATATGCAGGCAATGTGTGTGTGGTAGTTCCAACAAGGTTAAAATGATTCCAATTCATTATACTCAACAAAATCCACATAAAAATGCGCATATCACAAATTCACATAACGGGACGTAGCTTTCATCCGCCCGCCCAGGGTTTCGCCGGCAAGGCTTCTTCCGGGGCATTGCTGGGCAACGCCCGGATGAACAGATTGGTGCTGTTCATCAAAGTTTTACGATAAAATAAGAGGGAGAAGAAGAATCCTTGGAGCTCGGTCATAGTGAAAATATTTTTCTCTTTTGTCAACACAAAACTGGTGCAAAAACTTCCAAAAAATACATGTGCAAGCTTCAAAAAGTTTTCTGCCTCTTATTAATAAAATATTAGCTCTGTAAAAGTGCCAGAGGTGCTCAGGTGCCAGTGTCTGAGCACCTCTCGGCTTCCCAGGCTTTTAATTTATGCACAACCCCACTGCAAACTTGGTTACGTCCGGCCGGGTGACATCAGAGACGGGATGGGGGCGTGGAGAGAGCGGAGCGTTTCCTGGTCAGCAGCAGGAGAAGGCTTTCATGTTTGAAGCCTTATATGTGGTAAAAGGTAGAAAAGTTCAGGGGGTGAATATTTTTGCAAGGACTGTATTTTTTTTTTAAATATAGTGTCATGAATTAGTATCACAGTTAAAGTTTGTAGTCAAAACATCTCAAATTTTTAAAATGTTTCTCTATAGTACTTACTTATGGGAATGGGAACTGTTGACACTATTGGGGTAATGACCTTTCAAACATATTCACCTTTTAGAAGCTGAATTACATCCAGCAGATATTAACCCCTTAACGCTCTGCGCCGTAGCTCTACGGCGAGGCAGAGGTATAAGGGATGTATGAAGAGGGCTCACGGGCTGAATCCTCTTCATACAAGGTGGGGGTTTTTGCATATTCGAAGAAAACCCCCACCTTTAAAACCACGGTTGGTGCTTGCAACGATCGCGGATTAACCCCTCCGTTGCGCCGGCAAGTCGCCAGCGGCATTTAAAAGACGGCGGCGCGCAGGCGCCGCCATCTTTGTTACGATCGCCGCCCCTGAAATCATGGGGGGCGGCGATCGGTTGCCATGGTAGCCTCGGGTCTTCATTTACCCGAGGGATACATGGCTTCTGCATATCCATTACAATGAGCCTGTGGCTCATTGTAATGTATAGTGTGCAAAAATGCCATATATTGCAAACTGTAGTATGCAGTATATGGTAGAGGAGCGATCTGACCATTAGGGTTAATGTACCAGATGGTCTAAAAAATAGTTGAAAAAAAAAAGAAAAAAAAAGTTTAAAAATAAAAAAAATTAATAAAATATTAACCCCTTCCGACATTTGACGTACTATTACTGCATGGCGGGAGGTGCGTTCCCGCAATAGCAGTAATCGTACGTCAAACTTGGCCCGGCTCCTGAATGGAGTCGGGCCAGAAGCTGCGGGTGTCGGCTATATATTATAGCCGCACCCTCCTCTAACACCCGCGATCGGAGATTTCTCCGATCGCCGGGTGTTAACCCCTAGGGCATTAACTGGATTCGGACCCCGCTGCTCTGATCGCAGCCCCGGGACTGCCGGTGCCGGGGCTGCGCGATTCTTCCGGGTGGCCGGTCCGTGCCTCCGTCAGGACCGGCGGTGTGACACACTGAGCATGCGCAGCATGCTCAGTGTTTCATAATACAGTGTAATACTCTGTATTACACTGTATTAGGTGAAGAATGCTTGGAACAGTGATCAGTGGATCACGTTCAAGCTAACCTGTAAAAAGTAAAGAAAAAAGTTAAAAACAGTGAATAAACACAGTTTTAATAAAATAATTAATAAATAGAGTTAAGTCCCCTAAACACAAACATTCCCTATACACACTAATAAAGTAAAAATACCTGAAAATCACCAAAACCCCCACATATTTGGTATCGCCGCGTCCGTAACAATCTGTACAATAAGTAAGAAAATTATTGGACCCATACGGTGAACGCCTGTAAAAACAAAACCCGAAAAACTCGCCGAAAATAAATTTTCATAAAATCCCTTCATCTAAATGTTCTAAAAAGTGATCAAAAAAAGTTAGTGCCCCAAAATGTACCAATTGAGAAGAACAACTCAACACGTAAAAAATAAGCCCCAAACTAGCTCTGTCAATCAAAAATATAAGGTTAAGTTCCCGAAAAGATGGCGATGCAGAAACAAATGAGATTTCCTCTATATTAGTTTTTCTCCGTAAAATTGTAAAAATAATGAAAAACTATATAATTGAGGTATCACGTAATCGTAGTGATCTATAGAATGAAAATATTATAGTATTTTTAGTGTATGGTGTACGACCCCCAAAATATACAAAAAAAAAGAAACCCAAATGACAATTTCTTTTCCTCCATACATTAAGAGTAATAAAATCTCATCGAAAAGCTACAGACCCACTTAAATGAAAGTATTTGTAAAGTGGCATCTCATGTCGCAAAAAATAAGCCCTTATATGTCCAAATTGCCAAAAAAAAAAGATTGTATAGCCAATAAAAAGTTGACAATGCATAATCTGCTCTGAATGGCGCGGCTCCCCTTCGATGCCCTGGCGTGTGCCCATACACAGGTTACCGCCACATATGGGGTATTGTTATACGCGGGAGAGATTGGGGATCAAATTTTGAGGAGCGTTTTGGAATTTTATCCACTGAGAATTGTACATTTATGAAAAACACAACATCATTAGCCAAATAAAAATGTAATTTAAACCCCTGTAAACCAATTAAAGGGTTAACAAACTTCATAAAAGTTGTTTACGTACGTTGAGGGTGTAGTTTCTATAATGGAGTAATTTATGGGGTTTTACTTATTAGGCCTCTCAAGTGACTTGAACCTGAGTAGGTCCCTCAATAGCAGGATTTTGCTTTTTTTTATGAAAATGTGAAAAATTGCAACTAACGTTCAAAGCCGCATAACATTTCACACAAAATAAGAGTATGCATAAAAACCACGGAGGTATAAAGTAGACTTTGGTGAATGTTAGTTATACGTTTTTTGGTGTTATGACTCATGTGTGGAAAAAGTAGAAAATTTTGAATTTCGAAAATTGCTAATTTTTCCAAATTTCACCAAATATCTGATTTTCTCATAAAGAAATGCAAAATACCACCAAAATTTTTAACTAACATGAAGTACAAAGTGTACGAGAAAACAATTTCAAAATCACTTGGATATGTTAAAGCGTTCCAAAGTTATAAACCATTTATAGTGTCAGGAGCAGATTTGAAAAAATGGGCCGTGTCAGGAAGGTGAAAAGTGGCTTCGGCGTTAAGGGGTTAAAAGTTCAAATCACCCACCTTTCCCTAGAACGGATATAAAACATAATAAACAGTAAAAATCACACAAACATATAGTATCACCGCGTCCCAAAATGCCCGATCTATCAAAATATAAAAAACGGTTACAGGCGGCGGGACCTCCGAGGGGGAAATGGCGCCCAAATGTCTGAAATGCGACTTTTACACCTTTTTACATACCATAAAAAATGAAATAAAAAATGATCAAAACATTGCCTCATTTCGCAAAAAATGACCCCTCACACATCTCCGTGCGCCAAAGTATGAAAAAGTTATTAGCGTCAGAAGATGGCAAAAAAAATTTTTCTTTTTTGTACACATTCGTTTAATTTTTGAAAATGTATTAAAACACAATAAAGACTATAAAATGGTATCACCGCGATCACAACCGAACCAAAAAATAAAGTAGCGTGTTATTTGGAGCGAAGAGTGAAGTCGTAAAAAACTGGCCCACAAGAAAGTGACGCACGGCGGTTTTTAAAAACTTTTCCACATTTGGAATTTTTTTCAGCTTCGCAGTACACGGCATGTAAAATAAATAACATTACGGAAAGTAAAATTTGTTACGCACAAGTAAGCCCTACACAGGTCTGTACACGTAAAATGAAAAGTTATGGATTTTGAAGTTGGAGAGAGAACGAGAAAGAGCCGAAAAACCCTGCGTCCTTAAGGGGTTAAGCCCTTAGCGCTCAGCACAGATATTCGATTTGTAAGACGCGTGGCATCAAAATAAATTATCCAGACATTTCAAAAATTATGAAAATGTAAAGTAGACATACGGGAAATGTTAT
Organism: Engystomops pustulosus; assembly: GCA_019512145.1. Taxonomy (NCBI): domain Eukaryota; kingdom Metazoa; phylum Chordata; class Amphibia; order Anura; family Leptodactylidae; genus Engystomops; species Engystomops pustulosus. The sequence goes on from CM033641.1 coordinate 168,892,312, forward strand.
TCAGCAACTTATTAAGCTGATAAATCTATTAGCCTGAAAACGTGATGATGCCAAATTTCGAAAATGACTAATTTTTCAAAAAATTCATAATTTTTTCTTTTTTTTGTAAATAAACGCAAAACTTATAAGCCAAAATTTACCCTAAATTCCGGTGGACCAGCCCTTTCCTGTTTTCATGTCCCTTTTCACTCCCCACCTTCAAAATCTACTAACTTTTACACGTAAAGAGCTGTGCGGCGTGCGGTGTTTTCTGCGTAACAAATTGCACTTCATTGATGGATTAAATATTCCATGCCATGTCTCGGAAGCGGGGAAAAAATTCAAAGTGAAAATGGTGAAAAAACAGCATTTGCGCCATTTTCTTGTGGGCTTGGATATACGTTTCACTGAGCGCCCCAAATGTATATGTCTACTTTATTCTTTGGGTCGGTCGATTAAGAGGATACAAATTTGTATAGGTTTTTATGAAGTTTTCATACATTTACAAAAATTAAAACCTCCTGTACAAAATACATTTTTTTGATTTTGCCAACTTCTGGCGCTAATAAACTTTTTTATACTTTGGTGGACGAGCAGTGGGGTCATTTTTTGCGGACATTTGATAGTCTTTTCGCAATGATATCATTTTTAGGACTGTGCGACCTTTTGATCACTTTTTATAGATTTTTTTAGATTTTTCAAAATGGCAAAAAAGTGCCATTTTCGACTTTGGGCGCTATTTTCCGTTACGGGGTTAAACGCATTGAAAAACCGTTATCATATTTTGATAGATCGGGCATTTTCGGACACGTCGATACCTGATGTGTTTATGATTTTTACTGTTTATTTATATTTATGTCAGTTCTAGGGAAAGGGGGGTGATTTGAAATTTTAGGTTTTTTTATTATAATTTTTTTTTTTTTTAACTTTTTTTTATTTTTATTTACCCTATTTTTCAGACTCCCTAGGGTACTTTAACCCTAGGTTGTCTGATCGATCCTATCATATACTGCCATACTACAGTATGGCAGTATATGGGGATTTTCTTCCTCATTCATTACAATGTGCTATCAGTACATTGTAATTAAGGGGTTAAAACGAAATAGCCTCGGGTCTTCGGAAGACCCGAGGCTACCATGCAGACGGATCGCCGCCCCCGATGACGTCACGGGGAGCGGCGATCGCAGGTAAGATGGCGGCGCCAATGCGCCGCTATCTGTTTGAGGCTGCCGGCAGCTTTGCCAGCAGCCCACGCTGTAAAAACATCCGCGATCGGTGCTAGCAAAGACTTACCGGCTATGGAGAGGGCTCAGCCCGTGAGCCCTCTCCATGCAGCGCGAACCGGTTAAGTACAACATCTGAGGAAAAACCAATCTCATCATCGCTTTGATAAGTAACAGTGTTCAAAAGTTATTATATAAAGCGACGCAAGTTAGAATCCAAAAAATGGGGCTGAGCCTTAAGCTATAAAATGGCTGCGTCCTTAAGGGGTCAAAAAGAAAAGATTGTTTAGTTGGCTTGTAAACATTTTTAATGACCAACCCCTTTCTTGCTTTAACAGATTCTATTTGGTATCTAGGTGTTCCAACTGGATTTAAACTGTATCTTGATTTTTTTTACAATCACTCTGCTTACATGAAATTATGGTCTAAAGCAGACAGTTGTGTAAGGCCCTCCATAGCATCCCTTATTAAATAAAACCTTTTTGGACAATATTTGAGGCATAAGCTGTTATATACCAAGTTCCCCACTGTTGCAAAAGAGGGAAATTTGCTTCAAATCTCTTGAGAGATATGGGCTTTTATTTTTTTAAAGCGGAATTAACCAGCAGATTCTTTCATCAATAATTTTGTGTTGTTCTTCTAGTCAGACAAAATTGTTGGATGTAGACATTCCCTGTCGTTGCTGTTGTCTTGCCACTCATGTATGTTACAACCATGATATATACAGAACTTTCAATCTTGGTTTATTAGATCTTCTCACAGGTCCGTGAGCTTCACCAAATGTGATATTTTAACAGTTGAACCCACCCGGCAAGAACAGAACAATCTCGATATTTGGAAGCTGATAACATTTTATTCCTTTTTGATTTTGAGGTGTTTCAGACATCAAATTGATATGGGGTATCGGTAGACTCGATAAAAATTGGGTATCAAAATTTGCAGAGCATTGCATCATTTAATATTTGACCTAAATGAATGTATTTTTCAAAAAAATGCTAAAGTTTCTAAATCGCACTTCCATTTTGTTTTAATCCTTTGAAATACTTAAAGGATTTATAGGCTTAAAGGAAACCTACCATTTAGAATGGTAGGGGTAAGCTGTAAATACCGAGCACCAGCTCAGGGTGAGCTGGTGCCGGTACTTACTGTTGTTAGTGTTATAAACCGTGGTATCGCGGTTTTAACACTTTTTAAACTTTAGAGCAGAAGGGGCTTCGGCGCTGCGCGCGACCGTGCGCGCACACCTTCTCCGCTATTTCCTATGGAGGCGCACGCACGATCGTGCGCAAGCAGCGCCAAGCGTCTTCTACTCTAAAGTTTAAAAAGTGTTAAAACCGCGATACCACGGTTTATAACACTAACGAAAGTAAGTACCGGCACCAGCTCTCCCTGAGCTGGTGCTCGGTACTTACAGCTTACCCCTACCATTCTAAGTGGTAGGTTTCGTTTAATAAAAGTTGTTTTACATACATAGAGGTGTGTAGTTTTTAAAGTAGGGTTTTATTATTATTATTTAGGCCTTTCAAAGTCATGTGAAAACTGAGTTGTACCTCAAAATGCGAGTCCTGGCAATTTTCATAAAAATTAGGAAAAATCACACTTAAAGTTCTAAGCTTCATAACATTCTAGAAAATGAGAGGACACATTAAAAACCTTGTCGTCATATAGCAGACATCCCAGAAATGTTAGTTATCAAGCTTTTTGGGTAGTTTAACTATGTGCCTGGAAAGCAGAACATTTTGAACTTTGAAAATGAAGCATTTTTCTGAACTTTTGCCAAATTAGATTTTTTCTTCGGAATGAAACGCAAAACTTATCACTTAAATTTTACAGCTAACATGATGTGTCATGAGAAAACAATCTCAAAATCACCTGGATATGTTAAAGTGTTCCAAAGTTATAACTAATTATCATGACACATGTCAGATTCTAAAAATAGAGTTTGGGTGTTAACCTGAAAACAAGTGTTGGTGATAAGGGGTTAAAGTTCATACTTTTCAGCTCTGAAATTGCCTTGTCAAAATTTTCTTTTCCAGCACTACATATTATACCTATTCCAATATTTGATCGATAGAGATAGAACAGTGTCCAGTTTTATTATTCTGCTATAGTCATTGTAGGAATAGCAGTAGTTTATAAAATGCAGAGAGCACATTCTATATGAATCGTTTTTTCCCCCGTGTAGTACTTTGACCACCATATTATCTAGATTATTTTTATATTGTCCAGATTTTATTTTCTTTGGATTCTAATAAATGTAGGATTATTCTGGGATCCCACTGTTTCAAAGTACAAATGCATCCATTTACAACACAGGATGCCATGCTGTCTAAAATAAAAATGCCATATTTAGTTGTCTATTAACTTAAATAATTACCGACTAAATATGTAATTTTAAAATGAAAATGTCACCAAATTTCAAAGTGCCACCCCAGAAACTGCCCCTTTATTTTACCCCACAGCATCCTCTCTTATTGTGTCCCCCTTCACATTGTTGTTCTCATGATATTGTGCCCTCCAGCTCTCATATTAAAGCTCCTTCTTATGGTGTCTGCCAGCAGCTTCCCCTCATATTGTGCCTACCTCATATTTTGCTCCCCCGCATCCCTCCTCTTATTGTGTTTTGCTAGCAGCTCCCCCTCTTATTGTGCCCCAATCAGCTCCCCTCTCTTAATGTGACCCCTCCAGTAGCTTCACCTCATCCCTGTAGCTGCTCCCCCTGTTATTGTGGCCCTCATCTCCTTCTTTTCTAGGCGATGCTTTAAGGGGTATTCCCATCTGGGCATTCATATTTAATTGAATTCATTTGCCATATGTGAACATTTCTTCATCTGGATGTTATTAAAAAATGTTCCTGTGTGAAGATAATTTCTCATAAATGTAGCCATGTTGTCTGGCAGCAGTGGCCAGACATGGGCTATCGAGTCCTGCCTGACCACCAGCAATCATTACCACACGATGGCTGTGGGACATACAGTAACTCCCGGACATTTCATATACAAAAACCTTTTGTTTCCTTGTGCAATGCCTCCAGGAGAGGTGGTCGTATCCAAGTACACTGTCTTGTTTCTAAGGCACCCTATGACTACATTTATGAGAAATTATCTTCACACAGGAACATTTTTTTAATAACGTCTAATTGACATTTATATATGGCACATTCATGAAACAGAATCTGAATGCCCAGTTGAGAATTCCCCTTTAATGAAAAAATGATACACAGATACTCCCCTCTCCCTTTTCCACGCATCAGCTCCTCTCCTTCTATTGTATGTAGCATTTAAGCCGGCAGGCAGATGACATCTTCACATTGCCGTTGCCTGCTCTTCTAAACACACAGCAGTAGCAGAGGGACAGTGATAGTACCACCTGATGAAGGTTTTCTGCATTATCAGTGTAATCAACTCTGTCAGCGTCTGAAGGATGTCTAGGGACATATCTCCCGCCAGACAGGACACTGGAACAGATCCTGAAATCCGGGACTGTTCTGCTGGATCTGGGACTGTTGAGAGGTATGGCTTTAATAAGCTAGTTGATAGCAAATCTTCAATATTATGTTTTATGTGATGATAAATAATTGCTAAAAAGTGCTACAGCCTTTAAATTATTCTAAAGAAATTTTGGAAGGTTTTTAGGCATGAACTGTCTATTTGATTGGGTCTTTTCAAGGACTAAAATGTTCATGACATCAGATATTTTTTTTTATATTAATGTCCTTGAATTGGATCGGTCATGAATGATGAATACTATTTATCAATCACACAATTTTTCATTGTATAGCAGCTGTACATGGTGTAGTAGCTTGGATGCATTTGTAGTGTCACATGTTTACATGAACTGAAGGGTTAATTCACTTTCATGTCTCAAGTCCATGTAGGATTTTAAACAAACATTCAAAAAGATGAAAATTGTTATCTTCCTGAAGAACATTTAAAATAATTTTCTCTATTTAATTATCTTCTAAAATAACAGCTCAACCAAAAACCCAAAATTTATGGTTTCACTTAATCAGGTTGTCATTATATATATGTTATGATAAGCACTGTGCATATTGTTTTGTCATTTTATAGCTTTTTATATTATGCACTGAACAAGTAGGAATATACTGCTTCCATGCGATAGTGAGGAATCCTCCGAGTCATTTGAGTAACATTCACCCCACCTCTAGGTTCAGATTCCCAAATGAAATTCACTCATTTGTTATTAGATTGTCACCTAACCAGCTGACTAGCCTGCAATAGAGCTGCCTGACTAGCTATTGTATTGGCAAATAACTAGCTTATCAGCCTATAGACGATTGCCTGATGCGTTTTTGCACTGACCAATGTTGTCACTGCGTCATTAGAGTATCAGATGGTTAGGAAATATACAGATATATCAGCTCGCCGATACAGTGCTTAGTGTTTCTGGAACACTGGTTGCTGGGGTTTCCAGGTGTTGGTCCCTCGTCCGATATTGATGACTTATTTGGATAAGTCACAACAGAATGGCTGGAATTTATACAATTCCAATTCACATACTATGTAAATCAAATTACTATAAAACTTTTTGTATATTATGGTTGATTTATTTGATGCCCTAATTTGCAGTTATCTGTTATGCAGTTTCTTTCTTCTTGTCAGGTTAATCAATACATTCTGATTCCCATAGCAATTCGTCTTTTATGTACTAAGCAAGAAGAAGATTACTCCCTATTCAGAGATAGCTATATATCTCTGCAGTACATCTGAAAGGACTGACATAACAGCACTTTATGACTGGATAGACTAACCCGATATGTTGACTTGTCTTTGTTATAGTTACAGAGCCCTGAAGTTTATATTTTTTCACTTCAATTATGTAAAAAAAGATCATCATGTATAAACTCTATTCAGGTACACTCTATTCAGGGCCAGGCAACAGGTCCGGCATGCCCCGGAAGAAGCACAGAGGCGAAACCCTGGGTCGGGCAAGGATTGGCGTCCTTGTGGAGTTATTTGTGATATGCGCATTTTTTATCTACACATGTGAGTAGAACTGGAAATAAAAGTTTGAAAAGTTTGAAACTGTCTACACTATGTCTGGATATGTCTCTTATATGCAGTGAGTGGAGGAGACTAGGACAGGAGTGAAAATATTGACGGTTTCTGGTCTGAATGGTGACTTATCCCTGAAAGTGATCCCTTGTGTTTGGTGCACAAATAAGGAGGAAACGTGCATGGATCGTCTTTTTCGTTTTTGAGCTCCGGTCACAAAAGAGTTTTTTCTACTGGATTATTGCATAGTGGATGTTTGCAGGATCCATCTAGGACTGTTAAGGACAGCTCATAAGAGGGAAGGTGCAGCACCACGCAATTTTTGTTGGTTTTTACAATCCCTTTCTATGTTCCCTGCGGGATCTTTGTGCTTCCTTGCCTGAGAGAAAGCTGTCTTCCAAGCCCTCTGCGTTATTTAGATTTCCCATTGTGACCTTGATTCCGTTTCTGACTCCGATTCTGTACTGCCTGTCCTGACCTATTGCTACGTTCCCGACTCCGAACCTATGCTGCCTGTTTTGACCTCCTGCCTGTCCCCGACCACGAGTTTGCCTCACGATTCTGCACTACGCCTTGGCCACCACCGCGGGCAAAGTCGTGCCTATGGAACGACCTGGTGGTACCATGCCGCAACAAGTCCAACCTGCTTTGCAGTGGGCTCTGGTGAAAACCAGGTACCACTTAGACTCTGGTCCCAGGTGTCGGCTTTTGTCATCGTCCGCAGTGGTACAGAGGATCCACTACCTATGAACTATGAACCCATAAAAATAACAGTAATTTCATGTTGTTATGTGTAACAGGACAGACTGGAAACAGAATGACAGAATGACACAGGCTGTGAGCCTTAAAAATAAACCCACACAATGGTCCCTAACTACTAACTGGAAACCACCATAGGTAGTGGCCAGTATTTCATAAACAAATACAATATATTGATTTTCAATGTTGGATACATGCAAGAACAGCACCAGTCTACTGAATTCATTGTACAATGTGTCTGCAGCGATCACTCAAAGGTGAACTCAGTCATATCTGGCAACTTTGGGATATGCTTTGGATGTGCCATACTTTTTGGTAATGTCCCTTTAATAAATGATGTTTGAACTAGTTATAAGAGAAATCTTTGTTAGCATGCTTGTGTAAAACATGTGTAAAAGCCCTTGGACAAACATTTACATTTTTATTTGACTCCTTAAAAGAAACCTGTCACCAGAGGGCCAGTTTGAGCTGGGGACAGGTTTCCCCAGAAACACCCCTTCTCCCTCCTTCTGATGGCATCGGCTCAACGCTTCAAGCTTTTCTCTCGCTTGTGCAGTGAGCCCTCTCCCGCTGGCATTTGCACTGAGAAGTAACCCTCATACATTGGATTTTTTTGTGACATATAAAGGTAGATATAAATGAACATATGTTAAAGATTTTTTTTTATAATTTAAATTTTATTTGGGGTTAAGGTTACAACAGTGGAAAGAAGGCTTCTTTCTATGTATAGTACATTTTTAAAATTACCAAATTAACTCTAAATTAATATTATAGATCAATTTCCTTTTGTGTGATGGCAATGCTTTTCATAGTATAGCAGGGGATTTCTTTTACAATTTTTTTTAAATCAGATATTTTTATTGAAAGTCCCCCCCCCCCCTTTACAAACCCAACAAGTACAACAACGAGAGAAATATGCACAACAGTTAATATAGTCATTAACATGCTTATCCAATATTACATGTATACATTACAACCAAGTTATAACATCAAAATTGTTCCAGATTTTGTACTATGTTTTTATGATATCTTCAATACAATCCAATTTACACATATGAATTTAACAACATATATCCCACTCTTCCCTAGCCCAAACCTCCCCTCTCCCCTATGAGCCAGCTCCCCCTCCAACACCCTTGTTCCCGTTTATACTGTTTTCAAGGGGATCCTCCATTGCCTATTTTACCAAAGATAACTGATATTCCAAACTTGCCCTTAAGCGTGTCAGAGATGCCGATGGCAAACCTGGTGTGTCCATCCACTTGCCCCATATCTTCTCAAATTTTGGAATGCAATTCCGTTTTGCATATGTACTATATTCCAAACGTATAATCGCGTTTAAACGATTTATAAATTCCCTTTTGTCTGGAGGCCGAGGCCTTATCCAGTGAGCGGCTATGACCTTCCTGGCTTGGTATAGGGAGCGCTGAATTGCGATGTTGTTTGGTTCCGTCAAGTTATCGACCCTTAAGATCCCTAGTAAACATGCTAGAGGGCTTGTTTCTATAGCAATGGAAAAGACTTTACATACTAACTCCAAAATAGACTTCCAAAAAATTACCAATTCTCTGCAATCCCACATCATATGAAGTATTCCCGCATTTTCTGTACCACATCTTGGACATTCTGAAGTGGATCTAATCCCTATTCGGTACAACAGTTGGGGGGATTTATAGGCTCTATGTAACAGAAAGAGATGGGACATCCTGCAAGCTTCACTAGGAGAGAGAGTAGGAATTAACTCCAATGCTTCGGTCCACTGTTCATCCTCAATAGGACCCACTTCTCCTTCCCATTTTGCCCTACATTTTAAAGGCACATCTTTTATGTCTTTTACAATTTTATTGGGAAATATTAATATGTATTTCAATATATTTATTAATACATTGTATGTGTGTGTTTATACTTTTATAAGTCCAACATTAGGTCATAAAAGGACTTTTCCAGTAGAAACAATGCCAACTCTGACGTCTCCGGTTGAGCATGAAGTACAATCGGATATTTCCAGATTTTTTACAATTCTTTTTCTTGGCAAAGGTGCCCTTTCTTTATGCACTAAAAACTGTTCCAATTAGTGCATAAAGAAATGGGCATGTAATGCTAGACACGTGCCAGTCAAACTGTATATTGTATATTGTGCATCATCATATTGTACATCATCATTTTTAAAATGTAATTCTATGTTTAAAAATATTGCCAAAACTGTATAGCAGTCTGTTGTCAAAAGCAAAGGCTATTCTATTTATAATACTTCCAGAAACCTGAAGATTTTATACAGTCTTAAAGAGAATCTTTGGTTAAAAATTATGAAATTCATAATATTTTTTCTCTAGCGGTTAGTATAGGGCAGTGGTGGTGAACCTATAGCACGGGTGCCAGAGGTGGCACTCGGAGAACTCTCTCTTGGCACCCAGGTAATCAACCCAGCACAGAGTTTCCAGACAGGATTCAAAAAGTCCTCTTGCAGTCCCTGGTCACCCAGGATGTGCTGTGATTAGAGATGAGCGAGCACTAAAATGCTCGAGTGCTCGTTACTCGAGTCAAACTTTTTCCGATGCTCGATTGCTCATTTCGAATAACAAACCCCATTGAAGTCAATGGGAGACTCGAGCATTTTTCAAGGGGACCAAGGTTCTGCACAGGGAAGCTTGGCCAAACACCTGGAAACCTCAGAAAATGATGGAAACATCACGGAAATGGACAGGAAACAGCAGGGGCAGCATGCATGGATGTCTCTGAGGCTGCTTAATTGCACTGTTATGCCAAAATTATGGACAACAGCATGGCGATGACAGAGTGACCGAATGAGGCTAGATAGCATCTAAAACATCCACCATTGACCCTGACACTATAGGGGATGGCATGCAGTCTAGAACGTGGCATGGCGACATGCCCCAATTTAAAAAATTCCTTTTGGCGAGGATAACGTGTAGCACTGTATGTATCAGTATTTTGCCTGGTTAAGGCGGCAGAGAGGAACCAAAGGAGGTGAGCAAGAAGCGCTGAAATGATTTCCTATGTGAACAAAAGGTTGACGGTATATTTAGTCGATAACACAGCATGGTGGCGACATAGTGACCAAGTTCCATAACGTCTCTGGTGAAACACCCGAAAAATGAGCTTGACACAGCTCGTTTGCTAAGGGGACGACATGGAGACGCGGACATGGACGACATGGAGACGACTTCCATGATTAAGAGCGACAGTATGGGGCATCCATATTGCGCTGCTATGATTGAAACTTCAGGTCTCCAGCATGGCGGCGACAGATGGGCCGAGTTCCATTATGTATCTGGTGAAACACCCGAAAATTCTGCCTGACACAGCTCGTTTGATAAAGGGATGATGTGCTGTATTTCCTCTCGCGCTTCAGCGTCTGGGGTATAGACAGTTGAAAGTTGCGCATGGAGACATTGGTGGACGCAGTGGAGGATCGTGGAGGCGAAATGGACAGGAAACAGCAGGGGCAGCATGCATGGATGCCTCTGAGGTTGCCTAATCTTGGGATGGAGCTGGCGGTTCGCTGCCAGACGAGCTTTCGCCTGTCCAAGCCCCTGTCTCTCGGCTCCTCCCCACCCAAAATGGTCCTGGGGGCCAGAAGCTTTTACTTTGAAAAAAATTATAATTTTCAAAGCAGATGGGGTCGTTTGAATATTTCATCTAGGAATAATGGAAAAGCATAGCGGTTCTATTTTTTTTCGGAAATGGTTCCATGATTAAGAGCGACAGTATGGGGCATCCATATTGCACTGCTATGATTGCAACTTCAGGTCTCCAGCATGGCGGCGACAAATGGGCCGAGTTCCATTATGTATCTAGTGAAACACCCGAAAATTCTGCCTGACACAGCTCGTTTGATAAGGGGATGATGTATGGAGGCAGTAAGGTAGTAGTAGATTAAAGGTGCTGCAGTTAAAACTATGTTAGTTGGATCTTGGGATGGAGTTGGCGGTCCGCTGCCAGGCAAGCTTTCGCCTGTCCAAGCCCCTGTCTCTCGGCTCCTCCCCACCCAAAATGGGCCTGGGGGCCAGAAGCGTTTACTTTGAAAAAATTATAATTTTCAAATCAGGTGGGGGCTACAAACAGCACTTCTAAGAACCTTTTGTATAAGATCAAGTGTAGTACTGTTCTTATAAGTAATTGGCCTGGCTATGGCGGGGGAGGGGAACGTAAACAGATGCACAATTTTCGCTGAAATAATATCGGTAAATGATAAAAGATTGGCAGTATATTTTGTGGATAACACAGCAGGGTGGTGGCAAAGTTAACAAGTTTAATGTGGAAGCCGTGAAAACAACCCAAAATTCTGCCTGACACAGCTCGTTTGCTAAGGGGACGATGTATGGAGGCAGCTATGTGGACGACTTTTGGAGGCAGCTAAGGAGATGACGTGTGGAGGTAGCAATGGAGACAACGTGTGGAGGCAGCTATAAAGACGACGTGTGGAGGCTGCCATGGAGACAATTAAATTTGGATAGTGCCTGTATGTGGCAGTCCAAAAAAGTTTTCAAATCCAGAGGAGCAGGTAGGTGGCCCTCCAGAAAAATTAAATGCATAGAGTACCTGTATGTGGCACTCCCAAAAAGTGTTTAAAACAGAGGAGCGGGTAGGTGGCCCTCCAGAAAAATTAAATACATAGAGTACTATAGCTAGAGCCAGTTGGCCCTGGCAAAAAATATCCAGTCTCCTCTTCTTTAGTGTACAAAGAGGAGGAGAATGAGGAGGAGGAGTGCATACATTATTCAGGTTGAGCCGCTTTTACCTGGTGGAGAATGGAAATCCTGAGAAATCCACCAGCTGCACTGAAAACCCGCTCTGACAACACGCTAGCGGCAGGGCAGGCAAGAACCTCCAAGGCGTACAGCGCCAGTTCGGGCCACATGTCCAGCTTTGAAACCCAGTAGTTGTAGGGAGCTGTGTGATCATTTAGGACGATGGTATGGTCAGCTACGTACTCCTTCACCATCTTTCTGTAAAGATCAGCCCTACTCTGCTGAGACTGGGGACAGGTGACAGTGTCTTGCTGGGGTGACATAAAACTGGCAAAGGCCTTGTAAAGCGTACCCCTGCCAGTGCTGAACAAGCTGCCTGCTCGCCTACTCTCCCTCGCTACTTGTCCCGCAGAAGTACGCCCTCTGCCACTAGCGCTGTCAGAAGGGAAATACTGTTTCAGCTTGTGCACCAGGGCCTGCTGGTATTCATGCATTCTCACAATCCTTTCCTCTACAGGGATGAGAGTGGAAAGATTTTGCTTGTACCGTGGGTCCAGGAGAGTGAATACCCAGTAGTCGGTGCTGGAATAAATTCTTTGAACGCGAGGGTCACGGGATAGGCAGCCTAGCATGAAATCTGCCATATGCGCCAGAGTCCCAACGTGCAAGAATTCACTCCCCTCACTGGCCTGACTCTCCATTTCCTCCTCATCCTCCAACTCCTCTTCTTCTGCCCATACACTCTGAACAGTGAAGGACTGAGGAATGCTCCCCTCTTCTGTCTCGCCAACATTCTCCTCCTCATCCTCCTCCACCTCCTCCGATACGCACTGAGAAACAGACCTGAGGGTGCTTTGGCTATCAACAAGGGAATCTTCTTCCCCCGTCTCATGTGACGAGCGCAAAGCTTCCAACTTCATGCTGACCAGAGAGTTTTTCAACAGGCCAAGCAGCGGGATGGTGAGGCTGATGATGGCGGCATCGCCATTGACCATCTGTGTTGACTCCTCAAAGTTACTCAGCACCTGACAGATATCAGACATGCACGTCCACTCATTGTAGACTTGAGGAAGCTGACTGACCTGACTACCAGTTCTGGTGGAAGTTGACATCTGGCAATCTACAATCGCTCTGCGCTGCTGGTAAACTCTGGATAACATGGTTAATGTTGAATTCCACCTCGTTGGCATGTCGCACAACAGTCGGTGAGCGGGCAGTTGGAGGCGGCGCTGCGCTGCCCTGAGAGTGGCAGCATCTGTGCTGGACTTCCTGAAATGCGCACAGATGCGCCTAGAGCTACCGACTGAGGGCGCCATGCCCACGGATGGTAATTCGGAGGAGGAGGTAGAGGAGGGGTGGGAGGAGGAGGAGGCATAGTAGTCCTGAGAGACCTGGACCGAGGTAGGCCCCGCAATCCTCGGCATTGGCAGTATATGACCAGCCCCAGGGTCAGACTCGCTCCCAGCCTCCACCAAGTTAACCCAATGTGCCGTCAGCGATATTTAGTGGCCCTGCCCGGCAGCACTCGTCCACGTGTCCGTGGTCAGGTGGACCTTGTCAGAAATGGCGTTGGTCATGGCACGGGTGATGTCTGACACGTGCTGGTGCAGGGCTGGGACGGCACATCGGGAAAAGTAGTGGCGGCTGGGGACCGAATACTGAGGGGCAGCCGCCACCATGAGGTTGCGAAAGGCCTCTGTCTCTACCAGCCTATAGGGCAGCATCTCCAGGCTGAGTAATTTGGAGATGTGGACGTTGAGGGCTTGGGCGTGTGGGTGGGTTGCACTGTATTTCCTCTTGCGCTCCAGCATCTGGGGTATAGAGAGCTGGACACTGCGCATGGAGACATTGGTGGATGCTGTGAAGGATCATGGAGGCGAAGGTGTGGTTTTCGCCCGGGAGGTGTTTGTGCTGGGGTCCTGGGCTGGGGGCTGACTAGCAGAGGCAGCAAATGACACAGTGGAAGGAGCAGTGGTGGACCCGTTCGGAGGTGAACGGCCTTGGTTCCATTGAGTGGGGTGTTTAGCATTCATATGCCTGCGCATACTGGTGGTAGTTAAGCTAGTAGTGGTGCAACCCCTGCTGATCCTGGTGTGGCACAGGTTGCACACCACAGTCCGTCGGTCATCTGGTGTTTTTTTAAAGAACCTCCAGACTTCAGAAAATCTAGCCCTCGCCACTACGTGAAACATTTGGCGCTGATGACCCAGCTCTGGCCCTGCCTCTCCGTCTGGCCCCACCACTGCCTCTTCCAACCTGTTCTGGTATAGGACTCGCCTCCATCTCACAAGCACTGTGTTCACCCGGCCTATCAACCCAGCTTGGGTCTGTCACCTCATCATCCTCCGATCCTCCAGTCTGCTCCCCCCTCGAACTTCCTGCCCTGCCAACAACTTCACCACTGTCTGACAACCGTGTCTGCTCATCGTCCGACACCTCTTTACACACTTCTTCCACTACGTCAAGAAGGTCATCATGACCCACAGACTGGGACCGGTGGAAAACCTGGGCATCGGAAAAGAGCTCAGCAGCAACCGGACAAGTGGTTTGTGACTCTGGGAAGGGTCCAGAAAACAATTCCTCAGAGTATGCCGGTTCAAATGCCAAATTTTCCTGGGAGGGGGCAGACTGAGGGGAAGGAGGTTGAGGTGGAGGAGTGCTCATTTGGTTAATATGGGTGGACTGCGTGGAAGACTGACTGGTGGACAAATGGCTTGAAGCATTGTCCGCAATCCACGACATCACCTGTTCGCACTGTTCTGGCCTCAACATTGCTCTACCACGAGTCCCAGTAACTTGAGACATGAAGCTAGGGAGTGTAGCTCTGCGGCGTTCCCCTGCTCCCTTATCAGCAGGTGGTATCTCACCCCGCCCAGGACCACGGCCTCTGACCACTGCAGTAGTTGGACGCCCATGCCCTCGTCCTCTACCCCTAGCCCTCGGGTTCAACATTTTCAAAATTAAAGTCTGTTATATAAACAAAACAGAAATATAAACTGTAAATTTTTTTTGTGTTTTTTTATTTTATTTTTTTTGTGTTTTTTTATTTTTTTTTATAGAACAAAACGTGCAGAAGAAATCACACAGCAACCACAGAAGATGATAATTGCTATGGCTAGTTTCTAACCTACACTGACAGCACAGATTTTGTGCTGTGCCTGTGACTTTCAGTTTTGGAAAGAAAAAAAAAAATCGGCAGACTGTGCCTAATTCAATCAAACTCCTAATACATTGTCCCACTTAGGTGTTTAAGGTGGATATGTGTGTCACTAAGAGCTAAATAGAACGTTCCCAAGTCTCCCTGCAAATTCGTCACAATATGGTACTAGCTGCACCACTAGTGCCAGCAAGCCCAGCCACAAGCAAATAAAAAAAACTAAAATATAACGCTATTGTAACCCTAAGAAGGGCTGTTGGGTTCTTGTAGAATTACTCCTGCCTAACACTATTCTAATAGAACACCATAACGCTTTCCCTGAGCAGCAGCAGCTCTCTCCCTAACGGCATCCAGACAGAGAATGATCCAAGCAGCGCAGCCAGGGGCTAGTCTATTCCAGGGTCACCTGATCAGGCCAGCCAACCACTGCTATCGACATGTAAGTGTACCACGTGATGCTGGGTGTAGTGCAGAGTCTCCTGGCTTGTGATTGGCTCTGTTTCTGGCCGCCAAAAATCTAAACGCCGTGAGATGACATTTTCGTGAGCGGGCGAAATACTCGAGTATGTTCGCTCATCTCTAGCTGTGATCAATGCTATTTTAAAACTACACATCCTTAGCTGCCTAGGATTACAGGAGGTACAGGGGGTTTAAATTGTAGGGCAGCATAGTCTAAGTTTATTGGCTGCTGCACATGTAGGGGGTTATCTTCAAGATATGATCAAGTTATTTGTTATTATCATACAGGTAGTAGACATGTGAATTGTTTCCTATTTAACCACTTGCCTCTAAAGCCAGTTTTCACCTTCCTGACCAAGCCCTATTTTGAACCCTATTTAGAAAAATTTAAAGGGAACCTGTCACCACTGGGCCCTTTTTCAATTGGGACAGCTTGCAATAGACAGTAAATAGTACTTCGGAAACATGTTTTTAAATATTCTGTATATGCATTGGTTACAGAAATATTGAATGGTAAAGTTTAACTGGCTCCCTGTAATATACCTGCTATAATACACCTGCATGTACCGACTCTGCTTGTAAAGTCTCAGTCATAGATTGGATTTATGTTCATGTGATGTAGCATATGAAATTTATACAAACTTTACCTGATAAAGGAGAAATGTGATAAAATAACAGAAAACGAAGAGCCTGAATGGCAAAAAGACAGAACAAAGTGAAGGATGTTAGGAATTGTTTATTTATTAGCATTACAATACAAATAATTAATTTTTAAACTGATGTAATGCATAGTCATTGCACACTGCTAAATGCATACTATATAATGCATGCTCTAGTACAACGCACAACTGCAGAAATGCTGACATTCCTCAGCATGCTTATAAATCCATTACACTCTGTGCTTATACTCACAGTTTTGTGCAATTTATAAGAAATAAGTCCACCATGTGTCATGGTACAAACCAAAACTGTATGCAAATGAACATGAGGGGCACCTATGGAGCCTGGAGCTCCTCAGGCTTATTTGCATACAGTCCTTCATCCTGGTGGTAGATGCCCCTTAAACAGTGCCAATTGAATTTGAAATCATGCATTTAATTAGATCAGAAATTTTAATAAACGTTATTGGTTTGCTTTCAATGTTATTGAAATGTTATTAACATCAGGATCAAGGATTGTAAATCAAGTACACTTACATGCTGGTATGTGCCCTCTCTGGCAGAAGCTTCTTTCAGCTTTTCATGCCCTGGTTTTTACAAAAAAGGCTTTTATAATTATACAAATGATCTTGAGGGGCTTCTAATTATTTGCATAATTTTTAAAGCCTTTTTTCCTTAAAAACAAGTGCATAGGAATCTTAAAGAAGAACAGATCCTGCCATAAGTGGCACACATCAGTATGTAAGTGTGCTTGATTTACAATCCTTGATCCTGGTGGTAGATGTCCTTTAATTGCCCATCCTACTGTAAACGGTGAATGACAACTGGTTCCCTTTCTGCGCCAAAGTGAAAACACAGAGACAAACAAAGGGCAAAACAAAGACAGAAGAATAGTCATACAAATAATGGATAAAACCAAAAGGATAATGCACTACAGAATTAATAGACAAACGGATGGTCAGAAGACAGGCAAAAGTAAAAAAAAACAAAAAAAAAAACCAGAATGCCAGAAAATAGTAACAAGCTGTAACGCAGACATAGACATAGCTAGCACCGGGAAGTAGGCAAAGATCCTAGTTCAGAAAGTTTTTGAGCCAGATCAAACCAGACTAAGGCTACATTCACACTGCCGTTGCCCGCCCGTACCATACCGTAGCGGGCAACGGCAGTGCAC
The DNA here is from genome assembly GCA_019512145.1 of Engystomops pustulosus. NCBI lineage: Eukaryota > Metazoa > Chordata > Amphibia > Anura > Leptodactylidae > Engystomops > Engystomops pustulosus. Next base: position 168,909,449 of record CM033641.1, read on the forward strand.
GGGGAGAGGAGGAGGAGGTGAGCGCAGCTCACCCCCGCCCCTCTCCATAGAGATATATGGCGCACGGTGCCGTATTACGGGAAAAGATAGGACAGGTCTTATCTTTTTCCCGGGTACGGAGCGGTACGGTGCCGCATGTGTGCTGCAGCGTACCGCTCCCGTAGGGCGCCGTGCGCCCATTGCCGTCTATGGAGGATGTATATCGGCCGTATATACGTTGGCCGTATATACGTCCTCCATACGGTAGTGTGAATGTAGCCTAACAGGGGAGGAATATGAATGAAGAAGGCATCTGTCCAGTTTTTATTAAAGGCTTTATTTATAACATTTTTACATCTATAAAAGTACTGTAACGCTACATACAACATATGCAGTACAAGAACTACACAATCATTGAGATCAACAGTAGCAGTTATAGGCAAATAAACTTACAAAAAGTCATTCATGTGGTGAAGTAAAATCTAATAATATCACACAGGGAAAAATGTGACATCAGTGACACAGAGGTGACACAGTCCTCGACACCTCACCCCAACCACCCCCAAACTATACGCTGAGCTATCACTGAGGTTTCAATCCATTAACATCAAATCTTTTCAAACTTGTATAGACATTTGCAGTGTAAGTATAGGATTAGAAACAGGGACATATTTGTTCATCAGTTGTATTCATCAAGACAGAGGGGGTACCTCCTCATCTTTCCACGTCATAATAACTATTTTCCGACCACAGAAATTAGCAAATCTGTAGAAGGCCTTGTCATAATACTCTGTGTCATTGATAATGCCAGGCAGGCAGATTTTGGGGACAGAATCCTAGGAAAATGAAAGTTACTCCTCAGTACCTCAGTACATTTTTGATCCAAAGAATTGTGTGGCTCTTCAGGTAGTGAAGGGGACCAAGGGTGTGGGGGGAAGGGCTTGGGCAATCTTCAAACATAGATGAAGTAGAGTACCAATAGCCAGTGGGGGATGCACTCTGTGATCTAGAAAACCTCTTCACCTTCTTTGCTGACTGAGATCTAGATGATGTCACCTCCCCTTTAACTTTAGTTTCCCATCTGCTACCTCCCATAGACTGTACAGTACAGCTGCATATGGAACAGCACACTGGGTTCAGCAATTATTTATACAGTTCAGAGAACCTCAAGCCTCATTGTACTAAAGTATGTGGATTAGCAGTAGTGGCTTGAACAATTCCCCAGTATATAGTTATTGTAGGTATTTCAATAAAAAAAGAACCAGTAGGTGAAGACAGAGCACCATTAACATATGAAGAAACAGGATGGGTATGTGGCTCCTCAAGGTTGTGACCGTTAATCAGGGCTACAGACTCTTGCACGAAGTAGGGGGCATGCAGGCTATTGTAGGAGACCCCACACTAAAGAAAATAATGCCCCACTAGAATCACAGTAAAGTTGCTATAAGGGCAGGTTACTGCTTACTAAACTGCACAGGTTTGGGAGGCTAGAACCCAGGCTACAGACAAACAGGAGACTTCACTCCTGCATAAATGGTGCTAGCTTTCGGGGCAGAGGCACAGGCTACACCAGGTACACTGGCAGGAGAGGGTAATGGGGGTACCTGTAGCTGCTGTGCACTGCCGATTCTAGCCGTTTTTCTCCCCCCCCCCCCCCCCAGATGATGATACCACACACACTAGTAGTCAGTCAATGACACAGGCATTAGTGACTTACCTTACAGGTGATGATCTGCTCCACTTCTTTTTTTTTCTCATGGCCAAGGTTTATTGACTGCTTGATTCACAGTCAAATGTCTTTAGCTCTATGCAGCACAACTCCGCCCCTAAAAAAACACAGTCATTTACAGTATAATCGAGTGTTTTCCTAATTATATATTATCCTCACAACACGACTGAACACACTATTCCCCACATAAAACATCCCTTATCTAGCCCCTTAAAATAAATTATAGAACCTATAGAATCTATTATATATACACCACACAACCTGTACTAAAGCACCCTGCCAATTTATATACACACACCTGAATTATTTATATAAAGTTCCCCAATTTATTTATATCAGTCCCCATATACATACAGTACTCCCAAATTTATTTATATACAGTACTCAGCCAGCAGCACACAGCCTCTCCAGTAGTATACAGCCTCCCCCAGTAGTTCACAGCCTCCCTCAGTAGTACACAGCCTCCACCAGTATACACAGCCTTCACCAGTATACACAGCCTCCCCCAGTATACACAGCCTCCCCCAGTAGTATATACAGCCATGACACCTACAAAAGTAATAAACGTGGTGCTTACTTCCAGTCCCAGCGCTCCCCTGCAGCTCCCTTCTTCCACCGCCAGCCAGGCTTTTGTAGTGACAGAGGCCAGTGTGTCCCCTGCCGAGCGGTGTACACGGGTGCGCTGGTGCTGCACCGTTCTGCCTATCAATTACATTAGCGCCATAAAGGTCTTTCAGCAATCTGCCACCCCATGGCAGATACAACCCTGCTGCTGTGCCCATCTCTCACAGCAAGTATGTGCAGTTTACAGAGGACCAAGGCAGGAAGTCCAGCATCACTGAGCAGCAGAGGGGGAGGCAGGCACACATCTTCACATAATATCAGTTATCTGGAATACCACTTGTTACATTAATGGTAAACATGACCAACAAGTCCAATGGCCAGATGGTGTAAGCCAAGCTTAGAGGTGCAGTGATGAGGTTTAGTCGTAAATTCTGCTTGAATTGTGGGTTACTGGGTACCCCTCATTCTATTGATCATCACAGAGACCCCCACTGTACAGAAAGTTGGGTCTTTGCTGTGGATAGGGCCAAACTTGTTTCGTTGGAAAACCCCTTTAACACCATGTGGGAAACAAAATGGCCTCCATGCAACACACAGCAGCCTACCTAATATATTTAGTATGGCAATATATGGTAGGATCAATCAGACTTATAAGTAATATGGCTGATTAGGGGACTTTTATTTAATTATTATTTTTACATGTTTTAACTTTTCCACCATTGGGCTTGAACAAGCGTTCATCCAGTTGTACTATGCAAGTAACTGAGCATGTTGATAACATACAGCCAGAAGACAGAACCCGGCTCGAAGAGGAGCTGGACCCCCGGGCTGTGGCAGGAGGGATCGGTTCCCCGGTAAGCTCACCCGGTCCCGAAATCTTTCTCTGACGCAACGCCGTCAAAAGGCGTTGTGTCAGAAGAAGTGCCCTTAATGACCGCCGTAGAATACCGATAGGGTGGTCATTAAGGGGTTAATAGATAAACAGGTTCAAAGCAGCAAACACACATGGTAAATGGTAAAACGGACTGAAAACACCACGTGTAATAGATAGCATGTTGATGCTTAAATGCTCCTCACTGTAGTTATACAATTGAAGAGATGGGATCATAAATTATCTTGGCAAAAATTCTTTAAGCAAGTAGTGGTAACTTAAACTCTTGCTATTCCTTGACATTGTGTTGTTACATATACAGCCATTAGTTAATCTGTACTTAATCCTGAATTCTATCTGCTCATATAGGTGTCTGGAACAGATTGCTGAGTGACATATCTAAGGAGCTCATGAGCGAGCAGATGTCTGAAGTTAATCAGGGGTTGAAGTGTAATTTGAGCTGAAAACCAGAAGTCATTAATGCTTCAGTCTACAAGTATTGCTTTTCCTTTCTTTTTTTTTTATTAAAGGGGTAGTTCGAGACTGTAAAAAAATAAACATAGGTGGCCGGGAAAAAAACCCCAAACATTTACTTAACTCTGCAGTTTCTCTCGGCGTCTTTCCGGTTTATGCCCCTGTAAACAAACATGGGCACGTAAGCTGCAATGTTTATTTTTTTAAGCAGCCCCCTCCAGGCCACCAATGTTTTTTTATGGTGTTGGACAACCCCTTTAAATTTAAATGTGTAGCTCTTATGCTTTTTTCTGCTCTTCTGATCAAATTTCATATTGCATAAGTTTTTTTATGGCAGTAGTGGTCAGAACAGGTGAAAAACTAAGCATAATATTTTTATCACAACATGAATCCTGTGTCATGGGCTGACCACACTGATGGTGATTTCTAGCATCATATTGATCTAGTACGAGGGCTTGTTATCTGTGGGACAAATTGAGCTTCCTGGTGTCATTAGTTTAAGGCTACATTCACACGATGTGTGCCTGGTTGGCGGGCACAGGTCGGCGGCGGGGAGAGGAAGAGGGGGAGCAACGCTCACCCCTGCCCCTCTCCATAGAAATATATGGTGCCGTATTCCAGGGAAAGATAGAACATGTCCTATCTTTCTCCCAGCTACAGAACGGTGCCGCACGTGTTCTGCACAGTACCGCTTCCATACAGCGCCGTGCACCCATTGCCATCTATGGGGGATGTATATACGCCTTATATACGTCCCCCATACGTTCGTGTGAATGTAGCCTAAGGGATTGTCCAGGATTTTAAAAAAATATGTGGCTGCGTGTGCTATAAAAACAATAAACCACTTAGGCCGGCGGCACACATGGCATTTTGAACCTGTTTTTGGGCCGTTTTTAAGCAGTTTGTCAAAAAACTCATGTGATTAAAAATGCATGCGTTTTTGAAAAATGCATGCGGTTTTTGAAACCGCATCCATTTTTGAACAGTTTTAATTGAGATAATTTGTAAAACCTCTCAAAAACGGATGTGTTTTCAAAAAATGCATGTGTTTTTAAACGCATAAGGTTTTTAACTGACTGTTTAAAAACGCCCCCAAAACGGGATCAAAACGCCATATGTACCGCCGGCCTTATGCCCACCTCTACACATTCTTACCTAAAAGCCTGAAACTCATGATGAATCAGGCATGCAGTTGTGGTTTGCTTTTATTTAATCCCAAAAAACTGCTTTAATATGCCATCTATTCTTTTGGTCAGTACTATCACAGAAAAAACCAAGTGTACAATGGAGAACAAAATTAGACAAATGATGCAATCTATATTGATTAGAGATGAGCGAGCACTAAAATGCTCGGGTACTCGTTATTCGAGACGAACTTTTCCCGATGCTCGAGTGCTCGTCTCGAATAACGA